>JARQOD010000572.1:0-15106 GCA_033576555.1 Oophaga sylvatica | reverse complement strand
GCATGGTGACATTAACCCCTTATTAACCCATGAGCCACCACTAAAGGCAATGGTAATAGAGAGGCTAAGTGCCAGAAAAGGCGCATCTTATAGATGTGCCTTTTCAGGGGTGGCTGGGGCCAGATATTTGTAGCCAGGGGGGCCCAAAAACAATGGTCCCTCTCTAGGCTATTAATATCTGCCCTCATTTACTGGCTTTCCCTCCTGGTGGAGAAAATTGGTGGAGCCCATGCAATTTTTTTCCGTGATTATAGCCTTAAATTTAACCCCTAGAGTTCCAAATTTTTCCTAACACAAACTACTAAATTGATTAAACACTGATATATATAAATCGTTTTCATATGATATGGTTTACTATATGTAAACCATGTGTCATATCATGTCGGGTTCGGTAATCATTTTACTGAAGCAGGCAATTGATTTAGAGACTATTATGCTATGTAGAGCTCTATGAACTATAAATATAATATATATATATATATATATATATATATATATAACACTGTGTTCCAAATTATTATGCAAATAATATTTTCTCAGATTTTCCCAAATTACATATATGAATTTCAGTCATTGTAATGTTCCAGTCAAATAACTATTAGAGTACAATTGAAAGGTTTGTGTACAAACTGCCTATGATAACAGTATATTTTTAAAAAAATAAAACACTCAAACTGCACTCAAAATGAATGTTCCAAATTACTATGCACAGCAGAGTTTTCAACCTTTTCATTTTAATAAAGAACAAAAAAAATGGTCATTTTTGAAATTATAAGCATTAGCAGGTTCTTACAAACTGAAATCAAACATTTTTCAACTCAAAACTTTATTCTAGGTGATGTTACATTTGCACATAGGACCCCTTGTTCGAAAGGAGCTTCTGAACCCTCTTGTCCATTGAATTTGTCAGGTTTTGGATGGTTTCTGCTTCAATTGTTTTGCATGAGGACAGAATACCCTCCCAGAGCTGTTGCTTAGATGTGAACTGACTCCCACCATCATAGACACTCCTGTTGATGATGCTCCAGAGGTTCTCAATGGGGTTGAGGTCAGGGGAGCATGGGGGCCACACCATAAGTTTGTCCCCTTTTATGCCCATAGCAGCCAGAGATGCAGATGTGTTATGTGCAGCATGAGACGGTGCATTATCATGCATGAAAATGATCTTGCTGCGGAATGCACGGTTCTTCTTCTTGAACCATGGCAGGAAGTGCTGCTTGAGAAACTCAACATACACTATGGAGTTCATCTTTACCCCTTCAGGGATCCTAAAGGGGCCGACAATTTCTCTCCCCATGATTCCAGCTCAAAACATTACTTCACCTCCTCCTTGTTGGTGCCGTAGCCGTGTTTGCATGGGGTGTCCATCAACCAGCCATCCTCCACTCCATCCATCTGGACCATCGAGCGTTGCACGGCACTCATCGGTGAACAAAACAGTTTTGAAGTCAGTCTTCATGTATTGTTTGGCCCACTGGAGCCGTTTCTGCTTGTTTGCAGTGGATAGAGGAGGTCGACAGGATGGCTTACGCACAGCTGCAAACCTCTGAAGGACCCTGCATCTTGTTGTTCGGGGGACGTTAGAGGCACCAGCAGCTTCAAAAACTTGTCTGCTGCTATGACAAGGCTTTTTTGCCGCTGCTCTTTTAACCTGACATAATTTCCTGTAGGAAAGAGTCCTCAATTTTCCCTTATCAGCACGCACACGTGTGTACTGTGAATCAGTTACATACTTCTTGATTGTGCGATGATCACGATGAAGTGTCTTGGCAATGTTGATTGTAGTCATGCTTTGACCTAAACACTCCACAATTTGTTGCTTCTCAGCAGCCGACACATCCTTTTTCTTTCCAATTTTTGGCAGAAAATGTAGGCTGCATAATAATGTGGGACAGCCTTCTTAAGTAGTCTTGCCTTTCATTGGACACACCTGCCAAACTAATTAGCACAGGTGTCTGCAATTGCTTACAGTGATATAAAGAGCCCTGACACACATCACCATTAATGAGATTAACTGACAAACAAAAAAAATCTTACCTTATCACTCCTAAACAATTTTTGCATAATAATTTGGAACACAGTGTATATATATATGTCTCAATGACATGTACAGTACAGACCAAAAGTTTGGACACACCTTCTCATTTAAAGATTTTTCTGTATTTTCATGACTATGAAAATTGTACATTCACACTGAAGGCATCAAAACTATGAATTAACACATGTGGAATTATATACTTAACAAAAAAGTGTGTAACAACTGAAATTATGTCTTATATTCTAGGTTCTTCAAAGTAGCCACCTTTTGCTTTGATGACTGCTTTGCACACTCTTGGCATTCTCTTGATGAGCTTCAAGAGGTAGTCACCGGAAATGGTTTCAACTTCACAGGTGTGCCCTGTCCGGTTTAATAAGTGGGACTTCTAGCCTTATAAATGGGTTTGGAACCATCAGTTGTGTTGTGCAGAAGTCTGGTGGATACACAGCTGATAGACCTACTGAATAGACTGTTAGAATTTGTATTATGGCAAGAAAAAAGCAGCTAAGTAAAGAAAAACGTGTGGCCATCATTACTTTAAGAAATGAAGGTCAGTCAGTCCCAGAAATTGGGAAAACTTTGAAAGTGTCCCCAAGTGCAGTAGCAAAAACCATCAAGCGCTACAAAGAAACTGGCTCATATGAGGACCGCCCCAGGAAAGGTAGACCAAGAGTCACCTCTGCTTCTGAGGATAAGTTTATCCGAGTCACCAGCCTCAGAAATCGCAGGTTTACAGCAGCTCAGATTAGAGACCAGGTCAATGTCACACAGAGTTCTAGCAGCAGACACATCTCGACAACAACTGTTAAGAGGAGGCTTTGTGCAGCAGGCCTTCATGGTAAAATAGCTGCTAGGAAAACACTGCTAAGGACAGGCAACAAGCAGAAGAGACTTGTTTGGGCTAAAGAACACAAGAAATGGACATTAGACCAATGGAAATCTGTGCTTTGGTCTGATGAGTCCAAATTTGCGATCTTTGGTTCCAACCACCGTGTCTTTGTGCGACGCAGAAAAGGTGAACGGATGGACTCTACATGCCTGGTTCCCACTGTGAAGCATGGAGGAGGTGGTGTGATGGTGTGGGGGTGCTTTGCTGGTGACACTGTTGGGGATTTATTCAAAATTGAAGGCATACTGAACCAGCATGGCTACCACAGCATCTTGCAGCGGCATGCTATTCCATCCAGTTTGCGTTTAGTTGGACCATCATTTATTTTTCTACAGGACAATGACCCCAAACACACCTCCAGGCTGTGTAAGGGCTATTTGACCAAGAAGGAGAGTGATGGGGTGCTACACCAGATGACCTGGCCTCCACAGTCACTAAGACCTGAACCGAATCGAGATTGTTTGGGGTGAGCTGGATCGCAGAGTGAAGGCAAAAGGGCCAACAAGTGCTAAGCATCTCTGGGAACTCCTTCAAGACTGTTGGAAGACCATTTCCGGTGACTACCTCTTGAAGCTCATCAAGAGAATGCCAAGAGTGTGCAAAGCAGTCATCAAAGCAAAAGGTGGCTACTTTGAAGAACCTAGAATATAAGACATATTTTCAGTTGATTCACACTTTTTTGTTAAGTATATAATTCCACATGTGTTAATTCATAGTTTTGATGCCTTCAGTGTGAATGTACAATTTTCGTAGTCATGAAAATACAGAAAAATCTTTAAATGAGAAGGTGTGTCCAAACTTTTGGTCTGTACTGTATATATATATATACTGTATATATATATGCATTCTATGTGTATATATCTATTCTTTTGTTTGTGTTTTAACCTGTCAGGAGCATGCTCAGTTAAAAAAAACAAATCTGTCGCCGGAATCCATCATTTGATGGATTACGACAGATCCTGTGCCCATAAGGTCCCATGGTAGCAAACGCCGGACAGCAACGGATCTGTCGCTGTCCGATTTTTGAACGGAGATGTCGTCACTGCTTCCTTGCTGCTTCCATCCTTTGGCATGCGGTACCGGAGAGAATAAGACACAAGACAGTATGCGTCATCAGACTCTAACTTTATTACAAAGCATA
This sequence comes from Oophaga sylvatica, assembly GCA_033576555.1. NCBI lineage: Eukaryota > Metazoa > Chordata > Amphibia > Anura > Dendrobatidae > Oophaga > Oophaga sylvatica. The sequence goes on along the minus strand of JARQOD010000572.1, from coordinate 11,038 downwards.
GGGTTTATATACACACCCTGAAGGCAGGAAAAGGATTTACCATATATGGTCCGATCATACAATTTAGCTGTGCAAACAAAAACTGGTTTCTGTTCCCGTGACGCCTATGTTTGAAACATTTTATCTGATTTCACCCGATGACTTAGCAAGGACACGTTAGTTTCTATTGATACAAAGAAGGAACATTCAGTTGTTATTTTGACCCAAGGTAACTGTCAGATTTATTTAGCATAGATGGGGTCTTTGTACTTGAGGAATCTTATTTTCTGCTATAACATTCCGTCCTTTTGTTCCTTCATTTATCAATATGAATCTCTATATTTTCTTTTTCTTTTAGTACAGCGCTGAATACACATTAGAAAAGCTTAAAAACCAAATAAACCCCAAGACATATTAGCAAAACCTGAAAAATAGCTTGCACTATACCAGCCAACCACCCACCGATACCTTTAAACCAATTAGCGGGATTCAGAAAGGAAAAGGTGTTTGCCCACCAGGAATCCTGATTCTTGAGGTTGGCCTCATCATAAAGCTTTCTTAACTTTACAACGTCGTCTAATTTATGTTTGAGTGTTAATACACTAGAATTATCTATATAGTGGCAACAGCGGGCCCTATTATCTGGCACATTCCTCCTTGTGCCGCCGTCAAATAATCTAGTACAAGGTGTAAGGCGGCGGTGTTCACACCGTGCAGTAACTGAGGCAGTGACCCAAGACAAGTCCAAATTAAACAGCTTTTATTCAGCAACTCACGGGTTAAACAGAAAAGTCCTCCGGTACGCAGCCGGGGTAACATCAGTCCATAAACAATGGTTGCCGGGGACAACGGCCGCGCTGGGCCGAACAGAACCTGACAGGTGCAGAGCCGTCCCAGGCGTGGGTTCAGCTACACACAATCTGTGGAGCTTTCCTGCTATGCTCCTAGCAGGGTCCAAACATAGAACAACACTAATCCTTAGTGCAGGAGTTTTAAAGACCTGTGGCAAAAGCCACTGGAAAACCCGGGTTGGAGGGAGGAGGCCGCCCCACTGCCTCCTGTGACCTCCTCCAAGAAATGAAGGCCCTGCCGGATTTTACTTAATCTGCCTTAGCCAGGTAGTCTGACTCGGTCATTGCTCACCTTCATTCCTGCATTGCAGCCGCAGCTGTGTGTGTGACTGCAATGCACTCCAATGGCTTTAATAGGTCTCTGTACACATTCTGGGGGAAATATAACGTCCCTCGTAAACGATCCCGGTCACTGCCTCACATATCCCCCCCCTCTGTTCAAACTTGGGGGTTTGAACATTTGCCACCATACAGGGTGCCCGGGACAGGGCATCCGCGTTTGCTTGCAACTTCCCAGGGCGATGTTCTACAGAGAAACTGAAATTTTGCAGTGACAGGAACCACCTGGTGACTCGCGCATTCCTCTCCTTGGCATTCCTCATCCATACCAAGGGTGAGTGGTCCGTCACCAAGCGGAACTGACGCCCGAGTAAATAATAACGTAGTGATTCCAAGGCCCACTTAATAGCCAAACACTCCTTCTCTACCACGCTATAGTTTTTCTCTGCCGGGACAAGTTTTCTACTCAAGTAGGTGACCGGGTGCTCTTCACCATTCACTTTTTGTGACAACACCGCCCCTAGTCCTACCTCCGAGGCATCTGTCTGTACAATGAAGGTTTCATTGAAGTTGGGGCTGATGAGGACCGGCTGTCCACACAGGGCCAACTTCATGGACTGAAAGGCTTCTTCTGCCTGAGGGTTCCACCGAACCATTACTGTTTTTTTTCCTTTAAAGAGATCGGTCAGGGCCGCCGTTCGCCCGGCAAAATTAGGTATAAACCGGCGGTAATACCCAAGGATGCCAAGGAACGCCCTCACCTGTTTTGTACTCGATGGTTTAGGCCAGTTTTTTATGGCCTCAACTTTATTGATTTGGGGCTTGATAGCTCCTCGGCCTATCACATACCCCAAATATCGAGCTTCCTCCAGCCCTATCGCACTTTTTTTTGGGTTTGCCGTTAACCCCGCGGCTCTGAGAGAATCCAGCACCGCTTGTACGTATGTTAGGTGCGTTTGCCAGTCGGTGCTAAATATGATGATATCATCTAGATACGCGGACGCGTATTCTTGATGAGGCTTGAGCACTATGTCCATCAATCTCTAAAATGTAGCCGGGGCCCCATGTAACCCAAAAGGTAAGACCACATAGTGAAATAGACCCTCCGGAGTTACGAAGGCGGTCTTTTCCTTCGCCGAATCTGTGAGAAGTACCTGCCGTAACCCTTGGTGAGATCGAGCGTGTAAAGTACTGGGCCTGCCCCAGTCTCTCAATCAGCTCGTCCACCCGGGCATTGGATAAAGGTCGAACTTTGACACTTCATTCAATTTTCGGAAATCATTACAGAAGCGTAATGATCCGTCTGGTTTTGGAATCAGTACAATGGGGCTAGCCCACTCACTCCGTGATTCCTCTATGACGCCTAACTGAAGCATTTGTTTTACCTCAGCCGTGATGGCTTGCCTCCGGGCTTCGGGCACCCGGTACGGTCTTATTCGCACCCTTACCCCAGGTTCGGTGACAATGTCATGTTGGATAACCGTAGTCCTACCTGGTAGCTCTGAGAACACGTCGGTATTGTTTTGCACCAGGGAGCGAGCCTCCCGTCGCTGCTGTTTAGTGAGGGCATCACTTATCCTGACCTCCCCCTTGGATGCTTCCCTGGCTGAAGGTAGAGAACTCTCTGGTGATATGCCCGGGGTGATGTCTGTAACTAAACACTCTCGATCTTTCCAAGGCTTTAGCAGGTTTACATGGTAAATCTGCTCAGGTTTCCTCCTTTCCGGCTGATACACCCGGTAATTTACCTCCCCCACCTTTTCTTGAATCTCATATGGCCCTTGCCACTTGGCCATGAGCTTACTCTCGGCTGTGGGTACCAGTACTAATACCCGATCGCCCTTGTTAAAAGACCTGACTCTGGCTCTTTTATTATATGTGCGCCTCTGGGTTGCCTGGGCATCTAACAGATGTTATTTCACGATGGGCATGACCGCCGCGATCCGGTCCTGCATACTAGCCACGTGTTCAATTATACTCTTATGTGGAGTCGGCTCTTGTTCCCATGTCTCTTTGGCTACGTCCAACAGACCCCTAGGGTGTCTGCCGTACAATAACTCAAAGGGAGAGAACCCTGTGGAAGCCTGGGGTACCTCACGAACAGCGAACATCAAATAGGGTAGCAACATGTCCCAATCCCTTCCATCCTTAGAAACCACCTTTTTTAACATGGACTTGAGGGTTCTATTGAACCGTTCTACTAACCCGTCGGTTTGAGGGTGGTACACCGAGGTGCGCAATTGTTTAATTTTTAGCAGTTTGCACAGTTCTCTTGTCACCTTGGACATAAAGGGGGTCCCCTGATCCATCAGGATCTCCTTAGGTAGTCCCAGGCGACAGAACATGGCAAACAGTTCTCGGGCAATAAGTTTTGCCGAGGTGTGGCGTAGTTATAGCCTCCGGGTACCGGGTGCATAGTCGACGACCACCAGTATGTGTTGGTGGCCACGGGCGGATTTTACAATGGGCCCTACCAAATCCATTGCAATCCGTTCAAAAGGTACCTCTATTATTGGCAGGGGTACCAATGGACTACGGAAACTTGCAGTGGGTGAGGTCAACTGACATTCGGGGCAGGATTCGCAGTACCTTTTGACCTCCGCGTAAACTCCAGTCCAAAAGAACCGCTGCAAGATACGTTCTAGAGTTTTTTTTTCCCCTAAGTGGCCACCCAGCAAGTGTGAGTGTGCCAAATCTAGAATCACCAGACGATACGACTGAGGTGCTACCAACTGTTCCACAACCTCGTCCCTGATTTTATCTATCCTATAAAGCAACTCACCACTGACTACCATGTGTGGAAATACCGTATCTGCATTGGGCTGTTGGGCTACCCGTTTACCTCTAGCACCCTTTCCCGCGCCTGAGTCAGTGTGGGATCTTGTAGCTGAGCTGTCCCAAACGTGGCCCTGGACACTTCCAGCTCGGGAATCGATGCGGTCTCCTCCACCTCTACTGCCAAGCACCTCTAAGGGAAACCTATCGGGGTCACACTCTATCCCTATGTGGGACACCCCTACGGCAGGTTCGTCGGGTACAGCATCTGTAATACATTTTACCATGGGAGAATGGATTTTGTTTTTCCACAGAGTCCAGAACAGGGGCAAGTCTCTTCCCAACACAGACCCATAGGGAAGATTTTTTACCACTCCCACCACATGTTTTATGTCTCCACATGGCGTGGACAAAACTACCTCCGTAGTTGGATACTCTCGGAGGTCCCCATGGATACATACAACCCCAACCTGCCGTCCGCTGGGGTTGTCTCCTGCCACCAGTGACCCATGTACCAGAGTCACGAGGCTCCCTGAGTCCAGGAGAGCCTCCGTAGGGTACCCATTAACCAGTACCTGGCATATTTGGAGTTCACTGTCCTGGGGGTCGAGGATTGCTGTGCAGACGGTCTGGGCATACATTGAGACCCGGCGGCTATATCCGCAGTCCATAGGTTCCGTAGTCAGGGGACAATTAGCCATCACATGTCCCGGCCCCTGACACAGCCAGCACCTAAGGGTGGAGGTACTGTTAGGTCTTATGACAGTTTGGGAGGGAACCGGTCTCCTGCCACTCTCACTCCGGGGTTCCCCTTCAGCACGGGTACGGTGCTGAGTGTCCCCAGCAGAGGAATGCGACCCCTTTCCCGATTCCTGGGTTGGCAGGGATCGGCGTGACAGCCGAGAGGGGGCGGAGTCTCGAATAAAGTCTTGAGTGGCCGAGTAGCGCTCGATCAAACTGACTACCTGGTCGAGTGTGCCGGGGTCGCCTTGCCCCACCCAACGTTGGATAGCAGCCGGCAGAGTTCTTACCAGCCGGTCAACCACCACCCTCTCCACCATCTGGGCTGGAGACAAAGTCTCTGGCTGGAGCCACTTCTTTACCAGCTGCAGGAGGTCATAAGCCTGAGACCGCGCGGGTCGTGTCTCCACATAGGCCCATGAAAATACACGCTGAGCCCTCACGTATGTATTAACCCCCAGTCGGGCAAGGATTTCACCTTTGAGCCTCTGGTAGTCCTGGGCGTCCTCCCGACTGAGATCGAAGTAGGCCTTTTGTGCATCGCTGACCAGAAACGGAGCTACTACTTCTGCCCACTGGCCGGCGGGTAAGTTTTCCCGCTCCGCTGTGCGCTCATAAACTGTCAGGAAAGCTTCCACGTCGTCCTCCGGTCCCATCTTCCTCAACGCTGAGCGAACCCTGTCTCGGGCCTCGCGACGTTCAGGGGCTGGTGCCGTCGAGGTCTCCCGCAGTGCAGAAATCTGTTGCAGCAACAGTTCGTTTGTTTTTTGCTGCTGCTGGTACAATAGCTGCTCTTGCTCATTGTGCTGTTGCTCCCGCTCCTGCTGTTGCCGCTGGAGACTCAGGTACTGCTCCTGCTGTTGTCGCTGAGACTGCAGCTGCTGCTGTTGTGTAATTACCAGCTGCTTTACCAACTCCTCCATTTTGTCCACGGGGTGAGGCTGAAAAGTTGCCGGCCGGATTGGGGTCATGAAGCTGCCGGTGGGGGTATACCTCAGTCACAATGCCCGCATTCTCCAACCAACTGTAAGGCGGCAGTGTTCACACCGTGCAGTAACTGAGGCAGTGACCCAAGCAAGTCCAAATTAAACAGCTTTTATTCAGCAACTCACGGGTTAAACAGAAAAGTCCTCCGGTACGCAGCCGGGGTAACATCAGTCCATAAACAATGGTTGCCGGGGACAACGGCCGCGCCGGGCCGAACAGAACCTGACAGGTGCAGAGCCGTCCCAGGCGTAGGTTCAGCTACACACAATCCTGTGGAGCTTTCCTGCTATGCTCCTAGCAGGGTCCAAACATAGAACAACACTAATCCTTAGTGCAGGAGTTTTAAAGACCTGTGGCAAAAGCCACTGGAAAACCCGGGTTGGAGGGAGGAGGCCGCCCCACTGCCTCCTGTGACCTCCTCCAAGAAATGAAGGCCCTGCCGGATTTTACTTAATCTGCCTTAGCCAGGTAGTCTGACTAGGTCATTGCTCACCTTCATTCCTGCATTGCAGCCGCAGCTGTGTGTGTGACTGCAATGCACTCCAATGGCTTTAATAGGTCTCTGTACACATTCTGGGGGAAATATAACGTCCCTCGTAAACGATCCCGGTCACTGCCTCACAAAGGGTATGTTAGTTCGTGACAATAATCAATTGATTCTGTACTGCAAGAGACCCATTAATTATTTCTAAAACATACCAGATTTAATCATCCAGATAATCTGTAGCCTCAACTAATTTATCCCACATTTGCGTCAGCATAGGTATATAAACAATGCACTGAAAAACTTGTTTACCCCACCCATTTGAACTATGTGGGGTCTCCCATTTGGCCTGGGATTGTTATCTGCGGCTCTTTTATATAATGTATGTTTCGGGATAGACAAGGGATCTAGCTGGTCTGGAGTAACAATATAAGTTGCGGGTGTCAATCTGGCTAAAGTACAAGTTCCTGTCACTCCTACTGGGAGCCACTTGAATGCTTTGTCTCCACATACCCAATACATGGATGAGGGAAGATCCCACAATGCTGAGTGTTGCAGTATTAAACGGTGAACTAAATCAACAAACTTGAAAACATTAGACATCATACACCATCCAGGCTGCTGACCTAAGGGAGAACAATAACCTGCATTGGGCGCACCACAAGTGGGGGCATCCTGCTCATAACTTAAACTGTCATTACATTGTAGATTGCCAGGTACGTCGGCACAGGTATCACTTGTCCCATTTTTAAAATAAACATTGTTCACCCAATCAGGGTGTGTAGATATCTTTCCAACAGGGAAGGTTTAAATGCATCACTGCTGTCTGAGGTGGGCCTGAAACTTACTTTTAACCCTTGTTGAGGTATCTTACCAAAATTAGTAATTTTTGTTTTGTTTCGGGGTACCCACTTCACTCCTTTAAAAGCTAGATATAACCTGGGGATTACTTGACCTGTTAGGTTCCCTTGCCACCAAGGAAATTCTGTCCACCCTACTACAGGAATCCCAACAGTTGTATTCCATAATTTCTGTGTGGATTTATTGGTCCAAGTATCTGAACTGTTCATCCAAAGGTTTATCTCTTCCCATGAGACTGGGACAGCAAGAAAGGGTATGCTAGTGGACGTCACAGGGGCATGTGTACATATCCAGCAATTAGCAATAGTCTGGTTTTGCTCCTTTAGTCCATCAATTAGAGCAAGATGGTGTTTAATGAATCTATTGTCATCTCCATCTGCTGTGCCTAACTTAGTCCATGCACCTGTGGTCGCAAGGATGCAGATAAGTATAGACAATGTCTTCATTCTTTGTCTGCTGGTTCTCCTAGTATCTTTTTGCAATGGGAAGCGTGGATCCAGGCCTCTTTTCCCTCTAGCTTAACGGCTGTGCTTGTGGTCAGCAGAACTTGAAAGGGTCCGTCAAACCGTGGATCTAGGCTTTTCCTCACGTGTCTTTTTATAACCACCCAGTCTCCAGGTTGCAGCGTGTGACTGCTAGAATCCTGATCTGGATCTGGAAGAGAACTGAAAACATTATCATGTATTTGCTTAATCTTTTTGTGTAAAGCCCTCACGTAGGAACTTAGCTCATGGTTGTTCATTTCCAATGCTTGTGGATAGAAACACCCTAGGCTGGGTACATTGCCAAACAATATCTCATATGGAGAGAGTCCAGTCTTTCTATTGGGCGTGTATCTTACTGAAAACAGAGCAAGCAGTAAACAATCTGGCCATGGTTTTCCGTCTCAGCCAGGGCTTTCTGAATTTTTAATTTCAATGTCCCATTCAGTCTTTCCACTTTACCACTACTTTGTGGGTGATATGGGATGTGGAATGCTTGTTGAATTCCTAGAGCTGACATGACTTCATTCATTATTTCACCCGTGAAGTGTGTGTACCTCTGTCACTCTCAATTACCTCTGGTACCCCATAACTGCAGACCACCTCCGCAAGCAGTTTCTTTGCGGTTGCCGCAGCCGTGGCTTTGGCAATCGGGAAAGCCTCTGGCCATCCTGAGAACAAATCAATAAAGACCAACACATATTCCCATGATCCTGACTTCGGCAGCTGAATATAATCAATTTGCAGTCTCTGGAATGGATAGAGGGGCCGGAGGGTGTGTTTGGGTGGTGTTTTAACTACTCTACCCTGATTATGTGTAGCACATATCATGCACCCTTTTATCAGTTGTTCAATACAGGTGGAGAATCCTGGTGCCACCCAATGTTTCTGCATCACATTCATCACAGCCATTTTAGATTGGTGTACCGGCCCATGTAACATCTGGGCAGCCGCTGGGTACAGTGTCCTTGGAAGGCATCATCGTGTCCCTTTCCCCCATACCCCATTTGCTTCATTCAGGCATGCACCTTCCTTCAACCACTTATCAACCTCCTCCTTCAGAGCCTGAGCCTGCATTTGGGATAAGATGTCCTCAGAGACAAAGGGGTTTTTAGGGGCACTTAACTGACGTACTGTTGACCCTTGTTGTGGCTTGCAGGCTGCTGTTTTTGCTGCTGCATCTGCCATCGCATTACCTCTGCTTACCTGGTCGGTGCGTCTGGTATGTGCTCTTACCTTTATGATAGCTACTTGTTTGGGTAATTGTAGCGCATCAATTAACTGCTGGACCGCATCAGCATTCTTTATGGGGTGTCCTGCTGCCGTCAGGAAACCTCTTGATTTCCATATTGGACCAAAATCATGCGCTATACCGACTGCGTACCTAGAATCCGTGTAAATGTTAACAACACTACCTTCTGCTAGTTTACAGGCCTCGGTTAGGGCCTTAAGTTCGGCCTCTTGAGCCGATTGGTGTGGGAGCATTGGTTCTGCCTTGATTACTGCATTGAGGGAGACAACTGCATATCCAGTATGGAAAGTACCTGAATTGTCCTGATGACGGGATCCATCTACAAAAAATTCAAAATCTGCATTTTTTAATTCATGTTCAAATACAGTAGGTAAACCTGCCGTTTCTTGTGCTATCATTTGTACACAGTCATGAGGAACATCCTCTCTTGGATCTTCCTTAAATAGCACAGTACCTGACCCCTCCTTCAGATCCGAGAGAGGTAACAAAGTTGCTGGATTCAAAGTAGTACACCTCTGTAAAGAAATATTGAGAGGCATTAACAGTGCACATTGTAACCTGAGATGACGTGCGGCTGAGAGGTGAGCGGGTTGCACTTGAATCAATATAGTATAGACATCATGAGGTGTTAGCACGGTGAGCGGATTATCTAGAACAATGTCTGCAGATTTGTGGAGTAGCAGTCCAACAGCATGCAGAGCACGTACACAGGATGTTGCACCTCTGGCTACCGCATCTAATCTGCCACTAAAATAGGCAACAGGTCTCTGATTGTCACCATGTATTGAGTTAAAACTCCTGCTGCATGTCCAGCTTGCTCGTCAAGGTACAGAGTAAATGGGAGCTCATAGTTATGTGTACCCAAAGCTGGAGCGGCCTAAAATACGGTTTTTGAGAGAGTAAAAACAGTCTATTGCCTCTGGTGTTAGTACAAAAGGTGTTGAGGTAAGACAGTCATAGAGGGGCTGCATTAAAACAGAGACAGCATAAATCCACTGTCTGCAAAAGGAAACAAGTCCAAGAAAAGTTCTGAGGGCTGCAACATTAATGGGGACAGTGAGTGCCTGTACTGCTAGTTTACGTGCATTTGTCAAATGGCGGGCTCCTGGTGTAATGCAATGTCCCAAAAAGGTGACTGAAGATTTACAAAACTGAAGCTTATCTTTCAACGCCTTGCAGCCAGCGCGATGGAGAAACAACATAAGCGATATACCGTATTTTTCGGACTATAAGATGCACCGGACCATAAGACGCACCCCAAATTTTCAGAAGGAAAATTGGGAAAAAAAATAATGTATCAAATGGGGGTCCGTCTTACAGTCCGAATTTAGCTTACCACTGTGTGGGGTGGTTGGGCACTGTGGGGTGGCTGTGTTATGTGGGGTGGCTGTGTTCTGTGGGGTGGCTGTGTTCTGTGGGTGGCTGTGTTATGTGGGGTGGCTGTGTTCTGTGGGGTGGCCATATACTCACAAATCCGGTGTGGCGGCGGCGCTCCCAATGCAGCTTGGCTGCGATGCGGTGGTGGTGTCCGGGCAGCAGCGGGCCTCTGGGCTGCGTGGGGGCTCCGCCGGCATCTCGTCCCAGCCGAAAGCCCCCCCGCAGCTGCGACGCGGTGCCGGTGCCTCCGGTGGCGGTCGCGATCGAAGTGCGGTGGTGGTGTTCAGGCAGCAAGCGGGCCTCTGGGCTGCATGGGGGGCTCCGCCGGCATCTCGTCCCAGCCGGAAAGCCCCCCCGCAGCTGCGACGCGGTGCCGGCATGAGGAATGGCCGCCTGGGGCCTCCTGCAAGATGGCCACCGCATACTCTCGTTCAAATCTGGGCAACGAGATCTTGTCCTCGGGAAGAGATCTTGTTGCCGAGATTTGAACGAGAGTATGCGGCGGCCATCTTGCCGGAGGCCCCAGGCGGCCATTCCTCATGCCGGCACCGCGTCGCAGCTGCGGGGGGGCTTTCTGGCTGGGATGAGATGCCGGCGGAGCCCCCCACGCAGCCCAGAGGCCCGCTTGCTGCCCGAACACCACCACCACACCTTGGATCGGGACCGCCACCGGAGGCACCGGCACCGCGTCGCAGCTGCGGGGGGGCTTTCCGGCTGGGACGAGATGCCGGCGGATCCCCCCATGCAGCCCAGAGGCCCGCTGCTGCCCTGACACCATCACCGCATCGCAGCCAAGCTGCATTGGGAGCGCCGCCGCCACTGAACTTTCCGGTATGTTGGGACCATAAGACGCACCCCCATTTTCCCCCAAAATTTTTGGGGAAAAAGGTGCATCTTATGGTCCAAAAAATACGGTAGTTGCATTATGACATTGTTTCCTGGAAGGGGCACAAATGAGCAGGTCATCGAC
>JARQOD010000571.1:112981-140468 GCA_033576555.1 Oophaga sylvatica | reverse complement strand
TTTGATCACTTGTTACAGCTTTTTTTGTGGAATTGTGGCGACCAGAAAAAAGACATTTGGCATTCTTGAATTGTTTCTGTTTATGGGTTAATTGTCTTTATATTTTGATAATTCAGACTTTTCTGAATGCGGCATTACCAAATGTGTATTTTTTTATTTTTTAAATATCTTTATTTTCAATGGGAGAAAAGGGGGTGATTTGAACTTTTAGTACTTTTTTTTTAAATTTTTGTTTTTTTACTTTTCACTGGTATAGTGAGTCCCCTTATGCCACAGCATCACTACATATAGCAGAAATCACCGTCTCCTTTGAAGTCTTACCACAGTAAGCTGACCCCGGCTGTCATGACAACCCATCGGTGACCCACGATCACGTCATGGGCGCGCCGATGAGTGAGTGAATGATGCGCACGCATGTTGGCACGTGTGATATGCTGGTGTCAGAGATTGACAGTGGCATTCAACACGCGCCATAAATATAAGGCGGATATCGTGAAAGTGTTAAATTCTGAGTGTCCCCTTTGCCACTGTGTCACCCAATATTCTGTGGGCCCCCTCCCCCACTGTGTCACCTCTATTTTCCTTCGGGCCCCCTCCCCCACTGGTTCATCTCTATTTTCCTGTGAGCCCCTCCCCCACTGTGTCACCTCTATTTTCCTGTGGGCCCCCTCCCCCACTGTGTCACTCAATATTCTGTGCCCCCCTCCTTCATTGGTTCACCTCTATTTTCCTGTGGGCCCCCTCCCCCACTGGTTCATCTCTATTTTCCTGTGGGCCCCCTCCCCCACTGTCACCCTATATTCTGTGGGCCCCTCCCCCACTGTGTCACCTCTATTTTCCTGTGGGCCCTCTCCCCCACTGTTCTGTGACCCCCTCCCCCATTGGTTCACCTCTATTTTCCTGTGGGCCCCCTCCCCACTGGTTCATCTCTATTTTCCTGTGGGCCCCCACTGTCACCCTATATTCTGTGGGCCCCTCCCCCACTGGTTCACCTCTATTTTCCTGTGGGCCCCCTCCCCCACTGTCACCCTTTATTCTGTGGGCCCACTCCCCCACTGTGTCACCTCTATTTTCCTGTGAGCCCCTCCCCCACTTGTTCACCTCTATTTTCCTGTGGGCCTCCTCCCCCACTGATTCACCTCTATTTTCCTGTGGGCCCCCTCCCCCATTGGTTCACCTCTATTTTCCTGTGGGCCCCCTTCCCCACTTGTTCATCTCTATTTTCCTGTGGGCACCTCCCCCTCTTGTTAACCTCTATTTTCCTGTGGGCCCCCTTCCCCACTGTGTCACCCTATATTCTATGGGCCCCTCCCCCACTGCGTCACCTCTATTTTCCTGTGGGCCCCATCCCCCACTGTGTCACCCTTTATTCTGTGGGCCCCTCCCCCACTGTGTCACCTCTATTTTCCTGTGGGCCCCCTCCTCCACTGTGTCACTCAATATTCTGTGACCCCCTCCCCCATTGGTTCACCTCTATTTTCCTGTGGGCCCCCTCCCCCACTGGTTCATCTCTATTTTCCTGTGGGCCCCCACTGTCACCCTATATTCTGTGGGCCCCTCTCCCACTGTGTCACCTCTATTTTCCTGTGGACCCCCTCCCCCATTGTCACCCTTTATTCTGTGGGCCCACTCCCCCACTGTGTCACCTCTATTTTCCTGTGGGCTTCCTCCCCCACTGCGTCACCTCTATTTTCCTGTGGGCCCCATCCCCCACTGTGTCACCCTTTATTCTGTGGGCCCCCCCCACTGTGTCACCTCTATTTTCCTGTGGGCCCCCTCCCCACTGGTTCACCTCTATTTTCCTGTGGGCCTGCTCAGAGTGGGAAAAGGGGACCCACAGTATAATAAAGGCAGCTGACATAATAGGGGAGGGGGCCCACAGCAAGTTAGAATATAACTGTGGGCCCCCCCCTGTCACCTTTAGGTTGCATGGGGGCTCCCTCCCCTAACTGCCTCACTGGCTGGAGAACTAGTCAGGCTGCAGGCTCATTACATATTTTCTTACTTACAGTCACACTGCAGCTATCAGACTCCCTCTGCTCCCCTGTATAATATTTGGCTGTGCTGCCTTAGCAGGACTTCGACCAATCACAGCACAGCTCCTTGCCTGAGCTGTGCTGTGAGGACACACAAAGAAAACTAACGCTGATTGGCTGAATTGCAGCCAATCAGAGCTTCCATTGCTGAGCAGGGCTTTGTGGAAGAGGAACCTGAGAGACGCAGCACAGGAAAATAGTGACTGCAGGTCAGCTGTTGTGTGCGTGTGTCTCCTCTCACACTCAGGGTCAGCTGTGCCTCTGACTGTGCTGGCTGTAGTGAGGTCCACACACACAGCTCTCCTGGCAGATAGAAGCTGGCAGCGGCGGCAGGTGATGTGAAGGAGCTGTCCTGCACTTAACATAACTTGTGCAGCCTGCCAACTGCTGCCGGCTATACAATAAAGTGCGCACCGCTCTGCGCACGCTATTAGCAAGTAGGGCAGGCATCATTGGAGGCAGGGGCTGGGGGCCGGGCCCACCGGAGGATTCTCCGGTGTCCCTGTGCCCCAGTCCGACCCTGGTCACAAGTCTCAATTAACAGATTCTCCCACGTGAGAGCTCCGGAGGTAAGTAACATGACTATACATAAGACGTTGGATCGATCTGTATGGAAGTAGGCAGCATGTACATCAAATACAAAATGTATCTAACCAAAATCCTGGTCAGTAAACACCACAGGATAAAGGAGTGAACAAAATGTATATTAAAAAATTAACAATTTTATTGAATCAAAGACAAAGATAAAATACCATATTAAATTATATTAAGAATGTACAGAAAAAAGGAAACGAGGGACATAGGACTCCAAAAAATATGACTTTTGCTGCCTGGTAAATGGCAAAATCAAAACCAAATTAGTTGTAAAAAAGGTACTAATCAAGCAAGCTATGGGAATTTTGTGCTCAGTGCTGCAAACTAATTAAATGGATCTTAAATAAATAATACACTATTAGTATAAGAGTTAAAGCACATATATAACAAATTTTTGACAAAAAATAAAATATATTATGTGTCAATACTAGAGTTGAGCCAAACAGGTTGGTCAGATTCAAAAGTCACCGACTTTCGGCAAAGTTGGGTTTCGCTGAACGTGAAGTCGGCCATGCGGTCGTTGGCCTCGAGCGCCAAAGTCGGTTTTCCCATAATGCTTGCAGGCGCCTTTTTTCAGCCAATGAGCAAGGACATACATCATGGGCAATGAGATGACATGGGCAGTGTCCACCACCATCTTAGAGAAGGGCATTGCAGTGATTGGCTTTCTTTGGGGGGCGTCATAGTGCCTATAAAAGCCCTGACCGCTATTTTACTTCTGCCGATCTTAACAGTAGGGAGAGGTTGCTGAAGCTGTTTATAAGTAGGGAGAGAGTTAGGGCTGGAAAGAGAAGTTCTTCTGTTCTTGTGCTGACATAAATCGTGCTTTTACAGTTAGTGTGCAGTGACAGGGGAGGATTTTCTTGTGTGCAGCAGCGCTGGTTAATAGGCTGCCTGATAGCTGTATTGCTGTGTGTACACTGCGGTGCAGACTGCTTTTTACACAGCACTAATACTTTTATTCTTTTTTTTCTGCACAGTCACCGAGCGTTCATTTTTACCCACACCGTATAGAGCTGTATGCTCCTCACACACTACCGTGTACCGGCAGTTAAGACGGACAAATACATGCTATCTGTTAGGAGTCGAACCCAGTACCTCTTGTCCACTGGCCAGCAGCTCTACCATCTGAGCTATTCTGCTGGCTGCAAAGTTCCTTGCTGAACCCAGATACCATTGACTGTTCTTCCTGATTGGCTACACCTAGTGCTCTCTTGATTGGGCCTCTGATTGCCAATTACACACCCTATATAAACCTGGCCCTGGGGGTGTGTGTCATTGCGAGATTATTGAGCTCCAAGCCTTTAGTCAAGCGTTTCCTGCTGATCCATTGCTACAAACACTGCTCTCCTGTGAACCGACCTCGGCCTGCCTTCTGACTACGCTCTCCGCCTGATCCATTGCTACAAACACTGCTCTCCTGTGAACCAACCTCGGCCTGCCTTCTGACTACGCTCTCCGCCTGATCCATTGCTACAAACACTGCTCTCCTGTGTACCGACCTCCGGCTGCCACCTGACTACGTTATCTGCCTGCTCCTCTGTTACCGAACTGCCTTTCCTGTGTACCGACCTCCGGCTGCCACCTGACTACGCTACCTGCCTCTGCTTCCCCTAGTGTTTGCAGTAACATCGGCTCCAACCCAGACGGGATCTTGACAGAATAATCTCGCGCCAAAATGGAGTCCGCTGTGAACACCCTGAGGCGGCAAGCTACGGAGTTTTTGTACTGACTCTCAAGGAAAATATGCCAAGTTACAAACTGATTTCACGGCGATACAACAGGAAGTAATTGAGCTACAAAAACAACTTCTGGACGTGCGCAATTCAGGGTCCGAATCAAACGCGCGGCTGCCGCTGCCTGCAAAGTTCAGTGGGATCGCAAGCAGTACCGAGGATTCTTCAATCAATGCCGCATATACTTCCAGATGCAACCTGCTCCCTTTACCAGTGAGAGGAAGAAAGTTTTTTTCATGATAAATCTCCTGACGGATGAAGCTCTTGCTTGGGCTTCACCTTATGTAGAAAAGGACTATGCCCTCCTTAATGTCTGGAAGCTTTCATCGCAGCTATGAATCAAGTTTTTGATGACCCAAACCGCTGTGCCACAGCAGAAACCAAATTACATAATTTGCGCCAAGGACGTCGCTCTGTTGCGGAATATACATCGGAGTTCCGTCGCTGGGTGGCCGACACCACCTGGAATCCAGCGGCCCAGAGAAGTCAATTTCGACGAGGGTTATCAGAACCAGTGAAAGACGAGCTTGCCAGGGTTGAGACCCCTGACCAGTTGGAGGACTTTATTCAACTATGTATCCGGATTGACCAGAGACTTACTGAAAGGAGAAAGGAGAGACTGCGAGCACTTGGGAATAGCCCTGGCTTCTCATTTTCAGCATCGGACCACCAAGAAAAGACGCAAGGCGTGTCTGAACCGATGCAGATCGACGTCATCCGAAGACCACTCTCTGCACAGGAGAAGGAGAGGCGACGTGCAGAACATCTCTGCCTCTATTGTGGGGACCCTGGACACTGTGCCATCAACTGTCCTAACAAAAGGACTATAGCCTTTACCAACAACAGGTCTGCCAGCAATATGGACCTTTCTCAGCAGTCGGATTCCATCTTGCAGACTATCTCATCAGTAACGCCAGAAATAGACAAAATACATACTACATCATCTCATTTTGTAATCCCCATTCAGGTTGTAATGGGCACCCAAAAAATACAATGCTCTGCCCTGTTGGATTCGGGAGCAGGAGGAAATTTTATGGACTTAAAATTTACACGTGATAATAATATTTCCAGTAGGACCAAATCCACACCAATTGAAATGGAAACTGTGGATGGATCACCCTTGTCTTCTGGACCTGTCACGCATGAGACAATCGAACTGGAGATTTGTATCGAACTGGATCATCATGAAGCTGTCAGTTTCCACCTTATTTCATCTCCGAAATTTCCGGTTATTCTAGGGATCCCCTGGTTTTCAGTCCATAACCCTTCTATCAACTGGGCATCAAGGACCATCACCTTTCCATCTGACTACTGTAAGAATAATTGTCATAAGGAACCCCCTGGTCTCCAACAAGTCCAAATCTCTGAGATTTCGCATGAGAAGGAAGAGAAACTACCACCTCAATATCAGCAGTTCTCTGATGTCTGCAGTAAGAAGAAAGCAGATCAATTACCTCCTCACCGTCCTTACGACTGTCCCATTGAATTGCTGCCAGGAGCAACCATTCCATTTGGACGGATTTACAATCTTTCCGAACCTGAATTGAAGGTATTAAGAAAGTTCCTGGATGAAAATTTAGAGAAAGGCTTTATTCGACCTTCCACATCTCCAGCTGGGGCACCCTGTTCTTTGTTGAAAAGAAAGACTCCACTCTGCGGCCATGTATTGACTACAGAGAGATGAATAATATCACTGTCAAGAATTGCTACCCGCTACCCTTGATTCCTGAACTATTTGAGAGACTCCGTTCTGCGAAAATCTTTACGAAGCTGGATCTTAGAGGGGCTTACAACCTCATACGGATTCGCCCAGGAGATGAGTGGAAGACCGCCTTCAGAACGAGATATGGACATTTTGAATCTCTGGTTATGACCTTTGGTCTTAGCAATGCCCCAGCCACCTTTCAACATTTTATTAATGATGTATTTCGAGATTTCTTGGACCAATTCGTTGTGGCTTATCTCGATGACATTCTTATATTTTCAGACACCTTGGAAGAGCATCGCAGGCACGTCCAGTTAGTCTTGGAACGACTACAGGAGAACCATCTTTACATTAAACTTGAAAAATGTGAGTTTGAACAAACCAGTATCCAATTTCTGGGATATATCATCTCCCCAGAAGGTCTGAGCATGGATCCCGGCAAAATCAATGCTGTAGTGGACTGGCCTGTTCCAAGAAATTTAAAAGACGTCCAGTGTTTCATAGGATTTGCAAATTTTTACCGAAAATTTATAAAGAACTTTTCACGGATCATACTACCAATTACTACACTAACAAAAAAGACCAAAGCATTTTTCTGGTCTCCGGAGGCACAGGAGGCTTTTGACAAATTGAAAACTCTTTTTACGTCTGCTCCATTGTTAGTACATCCAAATCCTGAATTGCCATTTACTGTCGAAGTGGACGCCTCGGACTCTGCAGTGGGAGCCATTCTGTCTCAGCGAGTTGGGGACAAAATGCAACTTCACCCATGTGCGTTTCTTTCCCACACCATGTCATCTGCAGAAAAGAACTACGACATCGGTAATAAAGAACTGTTAGCCATTAAAGTTGCCTTCTCCGAATGGAGACATCTTTTGGAAGGTGCCAATCACCCTGTGACTGTCCTCACGGACCACAAGAATCTTGAATTCCTCTGTACAGCAAAAAGATTGTCTGCAAGACAAGCACGATGGGCCTTATTTTTCTCAAGATTCAATTTTATAATTTCTTACTGGCCTGGTTCAAGAAATGGCAAGGCTGACGCCCGGTCCAGGATGTGTTCGGAACCTCAGGAGAGGTCTAGTAATGACGATACAATTCTAGGTCCTAAAAAATTTTTGGGAATATTGCACTCTAGAGGACTATGTAATAGAATTAAAGATGGATATCAAGAGGACTCTTTCCTTAACCATCCTTCGGAAGACGTCGATCTTTCATTCAAAGAGGGGTTTTGGATGCAGAAACACAAAATATATGTACCTGAATCTTCTCGCCTTGAAGTCCTCAAAAGTGTCCATGATTCTAAACTGGCAGGACATCCTGGAGTTGCAAAAACACAAGACTTACTACTTCGTTTCTTTTGGTGGCCTAATTGTAGGAAGGACGTGAGGAAATATGTTTCAACCTGTTTAACATGCGCACGAAACAAGACCCCACGATCGTCTCCTCTAGGACTCTTGCAACCACTTCCAGTTCCATCCAGGCCTTGGGGATCTATTTCCATGGATTTTATTGTGGAACTACCCCCTTCCAAACAGATGACCGTCATCCTTGTCATAGTGGACCGACTCACAAAAATGGCCCACTTTATTCCAACTGAAGGAATTCCTACTGCTGAAAAAAACTGCAGAACTGATAATCAAAGAGGTATTCAGGTTACATGGAATTCCTGACAGCGTGGTGTCTGACAGAGGCGTTCAGTTTACGTCAAAATTTTGGAAGAGTTTCTGTACAGCCTTGGGAGTCACGGTGAATCTTTCTACCGCTTTCCATCCTCAGTCCAATGGCCAGACGGAGAGAACGAACCAGACTTTGGAGCAATACCTCCGTTGCTTCATTTCCTATCTTCAGGATGACTGGGTGGACTATTTACCAACAGCAGAGTTTGCCTACAACAACTCCATACATAGCGCTACATCTCAAACCCCATTTTTTTGCTAATTATGGAGTACATCCAGTATTTATCCCTAATCTGCCAGTGAACACTCCCATTCCTGCTGTAAATGACAGGCTTGCAAAATTACAGGAATTCCAGAAGGAATTATCAGAGATATTACTCAAGACCCAGGAAGTATATAAGGAAGCAGCAGATAAACATCGGAGAGTGCCCCCTGCTCTTCAGGTTGGAGACAAAGTTTGGCTGTCCACTAAAAACCTTAAGACACATGTGCCATCCTCCAAATTGGGTCAGAAATTCATTGGACCTTTTCAAATTTCTGCAAAAATTAACCAGGTTGCTTTTCGTTTAAAACTTCCCAACAATCTAAAGATTCATCCAGTGTTTCACATATCCTTGCTCTAACCCTTCTGTGAAAACCCGTTTCCAGGAAGAATTCAGCCACCTCCTCCACCAGAAAGGATCCGTGGTGAAGAAGAATACATTGTGGATAAGATTCTGGACTCCCGAAAATTCAGAGGTAAACTGCAGTATCTGGTGCAGTGGAAGGGTTACGGACCAGAGGAAAATTCATGGGAACCAAGGGACAACGTCCATGCTCCTAGACTAACAAGAGCCTTTCATCAGAGGTACCCGGATAAGCCAGCTCCTGAGATGTCCAGAGGCCATCCTGGAAGGAGGGGAGTACTGTCAGGAGTCGAACCCAGTACCTCTTGTCCACTGGCCAGCAGCTCTACCATCTGAGCTATTCTGCTGGCTGCAAAGTTCCTTGCTGAACCCAGATACCATTGACTGTTCTTCCTGATTGGCTACACCTAGTGCTCTCTTGATTGGGCCTCTCATTGCCAATTACACACCCTATATAAACCTGGCCCTGTGGGTGTGTCATTGCGAGATTATTGAGCTCCAAGCCTTTAGTCAAGCGTTTCCTGCTGATCCATTGCTACAAACACTGCTCTCCTGTGAACCGACCTCGGCCTGCCTTCTGACTACGCTCTCCGCCTGATCCATTGCTACAAACACTGCTCTCCTGTGAACCAACCTCCGACTGCCACCTGACTACGCTCTCCGCCTGATCCATTGCTAC
Source organism: Oophaga sylvatica (assembly GCA_033576555.1). Classification (NCBI taxonomy): domain Eukaryota; kingdom Metazoa; phylum Chordata; class Amphibia; order Anura; family Dendrobatidae; genus Oophaga; species Oophaga sylvatica. Next base: position 131,413 of record JARQOD010000571.1, on the reverse strand, counting down.
AAACACTGCTTTCCTGTGTACCGACCTCCGGCTGCCACCTGACTACGCTACCTTCCTCTGCTTCCCCTAGTGTTTGTTTTTTTTGAAACAAATCAAAAAGAAGGAACGACCACAGATCCAAATGTATAATATCAAAATATACAAAAACTTTATTGATACATAAATAGGCAGGACAGGAGTATCCGAACAGTGAACAAACACAGTGGTGGGTATCTATATAAGATATACACCATACATATATCATACTAGGTTCCTATAAAAATAGATATAAAGTATAGGGCACATAAATAAATGTGTAGGGGCCAGAGCAGTAAACATGTGTTTTAAATCATAAATTGAAATCAAAATGCCAGTGCATATGATAAAATGCATGTAACTGCACCAATGTTCATGTGGATATCACCGTTGCTGCATGTGATAAAATTTCTTACTTCCACATGGAGGTTGGCTACCTATCCAAAGCTGGAAACCAGCAGCTATAGTACAAATGCCCATTGTAAAGATTAGGGGTGCCAGTGAATTTCCATAAGTCACATGAAAACGGCTATTTAGCCGCCTACGGTACAGGTGCAGTGACTAACATGGAGTGAATAAGGAGAGCATTACCTCCGAAAAATAGTGGCTGGCGCTCACAGAGGAAACCAGGATGATGCAAACGTGCCCCGACGCACGTTTCGGTAGTTACACCTTCGTCAGGGGGCAAACAAATAATGAGAACCGAGCGCTATAAAAACCCTTGGACCGGAAGTGTAACATCGCGTACCGGAAGTGACGCGTGTGAAGCCGATGACGCCGCCCGATGCACTGCGCCTGCGTCAAACGAATGGGTGTCACAACGCTGTCATGACAACCAGACGCTAAAGACCCAGGGAACAGAGCACCGCGCAGCGCCCCAGCCCACAAGCGTGCAGGTACAGAGTTCAAATTACTACATATCAATCGCTTTGGACATAGCTTGAAAAAAGTATGATGACAAAAAGCTGACAGTATTGCATATGCCATAGCAAAAATTGCAGACAATCAGGGCCGGATTAACGTAGGGGCTGATGGAGCTGCAGCTCCAGGCCCCTTGTTAGAGATAGGCCCATCAGTGGCTGCTCTCTGCTCTCCTCCCTTCCCTGTGCTGCTGACGTCAGCCTGGTGGTGGAGGGGGAGGCGAGGAGCCAGGAGAGACTGTGTGCTGGAGGGGGAGAGAGGAAAGCTGCCGCTGAAAGTACTGTAGGAGAGGAGTCGGCAGCAGCACAGTGTTATCTCATTCACCCAATACAGAAGCAGGATGTAAATGAAGGCAGAACATGTGACCACAGAGCAGCCAGTCACAGCTCACCTTTCACTTGTCCTCATACATGCACTGTCTTCTTACATCTTTGACTATTGGTATCCTGCCCTGTGTTCAGTGTGTTGTAGTGATGGTCCCTGTCTGGAGGAGAGAGGTAGAGACAGGCAGGCAGAGGTGTGTGTGCTGTTACAAGAATCCCAGCCATATTACAGTGAAAGCAGATGGAGAATCCTGAAGTCTCTGCACAGGTTTGTGTTGTAAAGTGTGTGGTTTCTGACAAATTCCATCAGTAGCATTGAATGGCCCATAGTAATATAGGGCAGCATTGAGAGGCCCATTCTAGTATATAGCGCAGCATTGAATGGCCCATAGTATATATAGGGCAGCATTGAGAGGCCCTCTCAATGCTGCCCTATATATACTATGGGCCATTCAATGCTGCGCAACTATGGGCCATTCAATGCTGCGCTATATATACTATGGGCCATTCAATGCTGCATTATATATACTATGGGCCATTCAATGCTGCGCTATATATACTATGGGCCATTCAATGCTGCATTATATATACTATGGGCCATTCAATGCTGCGCTATATGGGCCTCTCAATGCTGCATTATATATACTATGGGCCTCTCAATGCTGCATTATATATACTATGGGCCATTCAATGCTGCGCAACTATGGGCCATTCAATGCTGCGCTATATATACTATGGGCCATGCAATGCTGCGCTATATGGGCCTCTCAATGCTGCATTATATATGCTATGGGCCATTCAATGCTGCGCTATATATACTATGGGCCATTCAATGCTGCGCTATATATACTATGGGCCATTCAATGCTGCGCTATATGGGTCTCTCAATGCTGCATTATATATACTATGGGCCATTCAATGCTGCGCTATATATACTATGGGCCATTCAATGCTGCGCTATATGGGCCTCTCAATGCTGCATTATATATACTATGGGCCATTCAATGCTGCGCTATATATACTATAGGCCATGCAATGCTGCGCTATGTGGGTCTCTCAATGCTGCATTATATATACTATGGGCCATTCAATGCTGCGCTATATATACTATGGGCCATTCAATGCTGCGCTATATGGGCCTCTCAATGCTGCATTATATATACTATGGGCCATTCAATGCTGCATTATATATACTATGGGCCATTCAATGCTGCGCTATATATACTATGGGCCATGCAATGCTGCGCTATATATACTATGGGCCTCTCAATGCTGCGCTATATATACTATGGGCCATGCAATGCTGCGCTATATACTAGAATGGGCCTCTCAATGCTGCCCTATATATACTATGGGCCATTCAATGCTGCGCATGTGGGTCTCTCAATGCTGCATTATATATACTATGGGCCTCTCAATGCTGCATTATATATACTATGGGCCATTCAATGCTGCGCTATATGGGCCTCTCTCAATGCTGCGCTATATTACTATGGGACATTCAATGCTGCGCTATATACTAGAATGGGCCTCTCAATGTTGCCCTATATTACTATGGGCCATGCAATGCTGCGCTATATACTAGAATGGGCCTCTCAATGCTGCCCTATATATACTATGGGCCATTCAATGCTGCGCTATATGGGCCTCTCAATGCTGCATTATATATACTATGGGCCATTCAATGCTGCACTATATATACTATGGGCCATTCAATGCTGCGCTATATATACTATGGGCCTCTCAATGCTGCATTATATATACTATGGGCCATTCAATGCTGCGCTATATATACTATGGGCCATGCAATGCTGCGCTATATATACTATGGGCAATGCAATGCTGCGCTATATACTAGAATGGGCCTCTCAATGCTGCCCTATATATACTATGGGCCTCTCAATGCTGCATTATATATACTATGGGCCATTCAATGCTGCGCTATATATACTATGGGCCATTCAATGCTGCGCTATATATACTATGGGCCATGCAATGCTGCGCTATATATACTATGGGCCATGCAATGCTGCGCTATATATACTATGGGCCATGCAATGCTGCGCTATATGGGCCTCTCAATGCTGCATTATATATACTATGGGCCATTCAATGCTGCGCTATATATACTATGGGCCATTCAATGCTGCGCTATATACTAGAATGGGCCTCTCAATGCTGCGCTATATTACTATGGGACATTCAATGCTGCGCTATATACTAGAATGGACCTCTCAATGTTGCCCTATATTACTATGGGACATTCAATGCTGCGCTATATACTAGAATGGGCCATTCAATGCTGCCCTATATATACTATGGGCCATGCAATGCTGCGCTATATATACTATGGGCCATTCAATGCTGCGCTATATATACTATGGGCCATGCAATGCTGCGCTATATGGGCCTCTCAATGCTGCATTATATATACTATGGGCCATTCAATGCTGCGCTATATGGGCCTCTCAATGCTGCATTATATATACTATGGGCCATTCAATGCTGCGCTATATGGGCCTCTCAATGCTGCGCTATATTACTATGGGACATTCAATGCTGCGCTATATACTAGAATGGGCCTCTCAATGTTGCCCTATATTACTATGGGACATTCAATGCTGCACCATATACTAGAATGGGCCAGGAGCGTTTAAATGCCCTCTCTCTGTTATGTATTGAAAATAGATTGCTGAATGAGCTTAATCTTGATTCTACAATTGAGGAATTTGCAAGCATAACATAACAGACTTTCTATATCCACTGTATTTATATTAGGCATGTATCATATATTTACTTTGTTTATATCTTTTACGTTACATTTTGGCCTTTGTGAATTGCCGTGTTTGGCCCCACCCCTTGCCCCGCCCCTTGCCCCGCCCTTTCAGCTCCAGGCCCATCATGTTCTTAATCCGACCCTGCAGACAATATAACAACATGACTATAGTATAATATTTAACATGGACATATATAATTTATAAATAGTCCGCATAGGCCCATAAAGTAATTGAAACTAACATAATCATGTTTCTTGAATACAAACAGTGCAGACAAAATAACAAGATAATTTACACAAAACAATATAATATATAGAGAAAGGTCTGCATATGCACGATTGTAGTCCATAGAGTCTATATGGAGATTATGAAGTATTCTCCATATTGGAGGTCCAAGATAAACAAAATAATACAAAAAAACCTAAAAGAATAATAGAAATAAACAATAATGAATAAACATATTAAAAGCACAAACGGTTAAAATAAAGGAGATATCTAGAAATAGACACAAACCCTCAACAAAAGGTGTTAATCAAAGAAAGGATGCAAAGCTTAGGTTTTCATTAAGCCCGTTGGATGGACTGTATTAAGAGTCCATATCCAGCGGGCTTCAAGTTGCGCCAAACGCTGCGTAACCTCACCCCCTCGGATCCCAAGATCCAGACAGTCTATCCCTATAACCCTCAAATTTTTACTATTACATTGATGGTAAGTCTTGAAATGTCTGGGAAGTGTTTTGAGGGTTGATAGATCTTCTTCATTGACTGCTGCCTCTATCCCAAGCACATGCTCCCTGATTCTTGTTTTAAGTTGTCGTGTGGTCAAGCCAACATAAATCAGGGGCATGGGCATGTGGCATAGTAGATCACACATCTAGTGGCACATGTTATGCATTTTTGAATTTTAAAGGATTTTTTCCCAGATGAATCAGTAAATGAATCCTTACGATCTACATTCACACATGCCACGCAGTGTCCACATTTAAAACACCCCTTACGTCTACTGAAGTCATCAAGGAATGTCCGGGGGGGATTGCTTTCATAATGACTGGAAGTTAAATGTTCGCGGAGATTTTTAGAACGCCTGTATGTAATTTGCGGTCTAATGGGAGTGATTTTGGCCAAGATGGGATCAGTTTTTAAAATTGGCCATGCTTTTTCTAGAATTTGTTTGACCTTGTTGGATTGAGAGTTATAGGTAGTGATAAATCTTATTGCGTCTGAATGAGGTCTATCCTGGGTCTTATACAGGAGAGCATTTCTCTCACTGAATTTGGCTCTATTAAAAGCTTTCTTTATAGATCTATTACTGTAGCCTCTTTCTATCAGACGTCCTTTTAATATAGCAGCCTGACTCCCAAATTCATTATCATTAGAACAAATACGTCTGAGTCTTATAAATTGGCCAGTGGGTATGACCCGAATCATATGTGGTGGATGAGACGAAGAAGCGTGCAACAAGGAATTTGTAGCTGTAGATTTTCTAAAGATTGTGGTTTGGATAGAATGATTTTCATCCCTTGTTAATAGAACGTCCAAAAAATCAATCTCACTTTTACTATGGCAAAAAGTCAATTTAATGTTCATATCATTATTATTTAGCCATTCAAAAAATTCACTTAGTGAACTGATGGAATCCTGCCAGATCAGCAGGATGTCATCTATGTACCGCGTCCATAAAAGGACACGGTCCATAGATGCCTACCGTTTGTGCTTTTAATATGTTTATTCATTATTGTTTATTTCTATTATTCTTTTAGGTTTTTTTGTATTATTTTGTTATCTTGGACCTCCAATATGGAGAATACTTCATAATCTCCATATAGACTCTATGGACTACAATCGTGCATATGCAGACCTTTCTCTATATATTATATTGTTTTGTGTAAATTATCTTGTTATTTTGTCTGCACTGTTTGTATTCAAGAAACATGATTATGTTAGTTTCAATTACTTTATGGGCCTATGCGGACTATTTATAAATTATATATGTCCATGTTAAATATTATACTATAGTCATGTTGTTATATTGTCTGCAATTTTTGCTATGGCATATGCAATACTGTCAGCTTTTTGTCATCATACTTTTTTCAAGCTATGTCCAAAGCGATTGATATGTAGTAATTTGAACTCTGTACCTGCACGCTTGTGGGCTGTGGCGCTGCGCGGTGCTCTGTTCCCTGGGTCTTTAGCGTCTGGTTGTCATGACAGCGTTGTGACACCCATTCGTTTGACGCAGGCGCAGTGCATCGGGCGGCGTCATCGGCTTCACACGCGTCACTTCCGGTACGCGATGTTACACTTCCGGTCCAAGGGTTTTTATAGCGCTCGGTTCTCATTATTTGTTTGCCCCCTGACGAAGGTGTAACTACCGAAACGTGCGTCGGGGCACGTTTGCATCATCCTGGTTTCCTCTGTGAGCGCCAGCCACTATTTTTCGGAGGTAATGCTCTCCTTATTCACTCCATGTTAGTCACTGCACCTGTACCGTAGGCGGCTAAATAGCCGTTTTCATGTGACTTATGGAAATTCACTGGCACCCCTAATCTTTACAATGGGCATTTGTACTATAGCTGCTGGTTTCCAGCTTTGGATAGGTAGCCAACCTCCATGTGGAAGTAAGAAATTTTATCACATGCAGCAACGGTGATATCCACATGAACATTGGTGCAGTTACATGCATTTTATCATATGCACTGGCATTTTGATTTCAATTTATGATTTAAAACACATGTTTACTGCTCTGGCCCCTACACATTTATTTATGTGCCCTATACTTTATATCTATTTTTATAGGAACCTAGTATGATATATGTATGGTGTATATCTTATATAGATACCCACCACTGTGTTTGTTCACTGTTCGGATACTCCTGTCCTGCCTATTTATGTATCAATAAAGTTTTTGTATATTTTGATATTATACATTTGGATCTGTGGTCGTTCCTTCTTTTTGATTTGTTTAAAAAAAAACACCCTCTGTGTATGTAGCGATAGATCCTCTATTTTCCTAACAAGCAGCCTATATAATTATTGTTTATCATCATTATGATTTTGCTGCTATTTGTTTTGTGTCATATTTGTTCAATATTCCCCTAGTGTTTGCAGTAACATCGGCTCCAACCCAGACGGGATCTTGACACTAACTGTGTGTGACTCCGGAAATATATACGGAGATTTACAATTACCCCTAGACTGTATACACCTGGTATCTTCTGATACAGTACACTTTTTCTGCTTTTTATATTCTGGTCTAATCCATACTGAGCCTGAGAGCATCTGTGTCTGACTCCGGAAATATATACAGAGATTTACAATTACCCCTACACTGTATACAACTGTACGCTTGTGATACAGTACCCTTTTTCTGCTTTTTATATTCTGGTCTAATCCATACTGAGCCTGAGAGCGTCTGTGTCTGACTCCGGAAATATATACAGAGATTTACAATTACCCCTACACTGTATACAGCTGTACGCTTCTGATACAGTACAGTTTTTCTGCTTTTTGTATTACGGTCAAATCCATACTGAGTGAGCGTCTGTGTGTGACTCCGGAAATATATACGGAGATTTCAATTTTCCCCTTCACCGTATACAGCTGTACTCTCCTCATAAAGTACCATATATCTGCTGGTATTTTTGGTACATTTTCACAAACATGAGGAAGTATGGTGGAAGAGGCCTCGGACGTGGGCGGGGGGGGGGGGGGCAGCTGGTCCTGATGGTGGTGGTGCATCTGCTGGTAGTTCCAAAAGCACAGTAGCACCTAAGGCAGGAGGTGTTAAGCCTGCGTCATCGTCTGGCTCCAGAATGCCTGGAAGGCTCCCTTTTCTGGGAGTAGGTAAACCACATTTAAAGCCGGAGCATCAGGAACAGGTTTTGGCTTACATTGCCGAAACAACCTCCAGCTCTATCGCCTCCTCTTTTAAAGCTTCAAAAAACTGCAAGCACTGAGTCGTCATTGCAGGCTCCTGGTCAGGAACAACACCTTTCCTTGTGTCCTCCACCCCCACCAAAAGTGAAGGATGCGGCAGGCCACACTTCAGATTACTCCATGGAGCTCTTTTCACATACCATGCCTAACTTATCAAGTCAAATCCTGAACTCCCCAGTCCAAGATGAATCTGACATAGAATTATAGAATAGTAGAGTTGGAAGGGACCTCCTGGGCCATCTGGTCCAACCCCCTGCTCAAAGCAGGATTCTCTAAATCATCCCAGACAGATGTCTGTCCAGCCTCTGTTTGAAGACTTCCATTGAAGGAGAACTCACCACCTCTCGTGGCAGCCTGTTCCACTCATAGATCACCCTAACTGTCCAAAAGTTTTTTCTAATATTTAATCTGTGTCTCCTCCCATTCAGTTTCATCCCATTGCTTCTAGTCTTTCCTTGTGCAAATGAGAATAAAGATGATCCTTCTACAATGTGACAGCCCTTGAGATATTTGTAGACAACTATTAAGTCTCCTCTCAGTCTCTTTTTTTGCAAGCTAAACATTCCCAAATCCTGCAAACCGTTCCTCATAGGACATGGTTTGCAGACCGGTCACCATTCTGGTGGCTCTTCTCTGAACTTGCTCCAGTTTGTTGATGTCTTTTTTAAAATGTGGTGCCCAAAACTGGAAACAGTATTTCAGATGAGGTCTGACCAAAGAGGAGTAGAGGGCAATAATGACCTCACGTGATTTAGACTGTATGCTTCTGTTGATACATCCTAGAATTGCATTTGCCTTTTTTGCTGTTGCATCACACTGTTGACTCATGTTCAGTCTGTTATCAATTAGTATACCCAAGTCTTTTTCACATGTGCTGTTACTTAGCCCTATTCCTCCCATTTTGAATATGCTTTTTTCATTTTTATTGCACAGATGTAGTACTTTGCATTTTTCCCTGTTAAAATCCATTCTGTTAGTTGCTGCCCACTGCTCCAGTTTATTTATATATTTTTGAATCCGCTCTCTCTCTTCTCTAGTATTAACTATCCCTCCTAGCTTTGTGTCATCAGCAAATTTGATCAGTTTACCTTCAATTCCTTCATCTAAATCATTGATAAAAATGTTGAATAATACAGGGCCCAAAACAGAGCCTTGTGGTACCCCACTTGATACATTCTTCCAACTGGATGTGCAGCCATTTACGACCACTCTTTGGGTCCGATCACTAAGCCAGTTATGAATCCACCTAACAGTTGCCTTGTCCATTCCATACTTAGTCATTTTATTCAATAAGGATTGTGTGAGATACTTTGTCAAATGCTTTGCTGAAGTCAAGATATACTATAGCTACAGCATTTCCCTGATCCACCCAGTCAGTGATTCTGTCATAGAAGGAAATTAAGTTAGTCTGACATGACTTATTAGTTACAAACCCATGCTGACTCTGTTTAATCACTTCATTCTTATCCAGGTACTTGCATACATGTTCTTTAATAATTTGTTCAAAGATCTTTCCTGGTATAGAAGTCAGACTCACCGGCCTGTAGTTCCCTGGGTCCACCTTCTTCCCATTTTTGAAGATAGGAACAACATTTGCTCTTCTCCAGTCTTCTGGGACTTCTCCTGTTCTCCAATTTTCAAAGATTATAGCACTGATGCACAGCCACTGCTATATGATTCTGCTGGTACATTCACCCAGAGCACTACATTGCCCTCGCAGTCTACTGAGCCAGAATCTGACCCTGATGAAACTCAGGTGCCCCTTTCCGCATACTATACCACCTTACACGGTGACACAGAGGAAGGTGCAGATGAAATTAAGAGGAGGTGATGGATGACACAGTTGTCCCGGATTGGCATCCATTGGGGGAAGAGGGTGCCGCTGGTAATAGCTCAGAAGAGGAGAAGGATCCGCAGCAGGCATCGACATTGCAGCTGTGGTTATCTGGCAGGCCCGTAGCAGTCCAAAAACGTGTTAAACAAAAAGAGTTGCAGGACAGCTTGACCAGACGGTCAAATTAGCACAGCTTGCAAGCCCTGAAAATGTATCCCATAGTAGGAAGAGTGCAGTGTGGCACTTTTTTGACCAAAACCCTATTAATGAGGCAAAGGTTATCTGTAAGAAGTGCGGAAGGACCTTTAGCCGAGGGATAAATCTCCGAAATTTGAATACCAGTTGCATGCTTAGACATTTAATCACCATGCACTTGCAAGCGTGGACGGACTACAAAACCTCAGGTAGCACATTTATTAAACCTGTCAGTGTGATTTTACAGTATAGCCAGGGATGAATTGCCGGCTTTTCTAAAGGACACCGGTGCGTATTTCTCGCAAGTCACACGTGTGGTCCGTGTGTAATCCGTATTTTTCTCGCACCCATAGAGTTATGGCGTACAAAGGGTGTAATACGATGACAATCGCAGCATGCTGCGAGTATCTCGCAGCGTAAAATACGCCCGAGAAATATACGCATGATCAGAGCTGCCCCATAGAGAAATATTGGTCCGAGTGTAATGCGTGATTTTCACGCCTCTCACTCGTCCGTATTCCTCTTTAGTGTGACGCCGGCCTTACACTGCGGATCTGCTCTGGAAAAACAAACAAGAAACTGCAGGTATCAAGTGAAGGACTGATAAAAGCAGACAGAGGCACGGTCAGCGTTCTGCAGCTTTCCCGCACTTTGCAGCAGGAGGGTCTATGCAGCAGAAGGCTCGCCTACTTGTTTTATAGCTATAGAACCACTACATTTAATTAGTTGCAAAAAACAGTCAATAAATAAATAAACAAAAACGTCCCAGCACTTTACATGAAAGAACAAATTATTTTATTGTCTAATAACCATTACGTGTTTTGGAGATTTTTATTTGATAAAGGGGAATGCCCAGAAATAAGTTATAGTTTGTAGACAATAAAGTAATTTTCTCCTTCACATCAAGCGTTGGAGCCCGTTTTTTTTTTTTTATTGAGCTGCTGCGCTCTCACCTCCTACAGACAGTCTGAAAAGGTGTCAGCGCTGCAGGCCATCAGTTGCCGCTGATTGGCGGCAGTGCTCACTGACATCGCTGTACCGGCGCTGTAGAGCAGAGGGATGTGTATTTTAAAAAGGGGGATATAGTATTTAAGAAGGAATTGTCCGAGTAGTGGAAACCCCTTTAAGGCATTCCTTTAGTGGTTAAGGCACGTCACAACCTTATAATGTGAGAATCTTTCTTTTCATCAACGCTAATATTTCTCTCACCCCTATGTGTCTCTCTGCATTTTTTGCATAAGCTCTTTAGTCTTGTCTGTAACTACAGACAAATTCGTCTTGACAACAGGCAGTGGACATCGAGTTGCAAGTAAAGGAGCCACCTAGTTGTCATACCTTAAGGCTAAGTTCACATGCAGCGGTTTTTATTCTTTTTTGTGTAAATATGAAGCTGCTTTTTACAGTTGCAGCAAAAGCAACGACATTTCAGAGATCTCATGCCCACACTTGATTTTTTTCCTGACTGAACTCGATCACTGCAGCTTTTTTTTTCAATCTGCGACTTGTCAATTCTTTTAGAGTTTTTACAGCTGTTTTTGCTGTGTTTTTAAAGAGGTTTTTGCTGCATTTTGGTGAATAAAAGTGACTTCATGAAACATGTACAGTAGACAAATCACATATGTAATCTACAAAAAAAAGCGCTGCTAAAAAATGCAACTAAAACTCACTAAAAGGTGCTGCAAGAACAGCAAAATCTACATTTTGCTTCCAGTAGAGCAGGTTTTGGCTGAAGAAAAAGCAACACTGCAAAAATGTTTTATATGAACATCACCTTACAGCAAATTTGCACTCAGAAAACAACATGTTTTTATGCGATTAAAGTATGTAACACTTTTGACAGTGTCTATTTTTTTATTAAATTCTGAGTCATTTGTAATTATATCACAGATGAAATGATGAGATCGGACTTATCTGCTCTTCTGTACACGGCACAAAAGAGTCACCGGCTGTGTATCAGTTGGATGGACAGTTATTGAGTCTTTTGGCTTTGGCCGTTTGGATATCGGCAGGGTGATATACGTGGAAATAGGAAAATATATTGTTTTGGATGCATAATAAACACTTGTCCTCATTTATTCCTGTCCATGTATGTAGATATAGAAGATATAGAAGAATGCTTGTTTAATATTTTTAGTTTGTGTTCTTTTTTAGGATAACAAATATTACAGATAAAAATGACATTTTGATCTGAACAGTGTATTGTAATTCTCTTTTTCCAAAGCAAGGTGGCAGTAAACTACCTCCAATGAGTAATTATTAGTGATGAGCCAACGTGCTCAGATAAGGTGTTATCTGAGCATGCTCCTGTACTATCCGAGTGTCTGCGGCGTGCTCAAAAAATACATTTGAGTCCCCACAGCTGCATGTCTCAGGGTTGTTCGAACGGTGCAACACACGTAGGGATTGTCTAACAAACAGGAAATCCCTGCATGTGTTGTGGCTGTCGAACAGCCGTGAGACATGCAGCCGAGTGCACTCGAATGTATTTTTCGAGCACACCGCAGACACTCAGATAGCACAGGAGAATGCTCAGGTAACGCCTTATCCGAGCACATTCGCTCATCACTAATAATAATCCTAAAAAATAGTGGGTCATACTCTGTAGCTACAAATATATCCAGTGCAGGCACATTCTAGTATCTGGAAACTAATATAACATAACCATGTAAACTCTGAAGTTGGCATTGAAAGGAAAAAAAACAGTCAGATAAGCAGTGCTGCCAACCCTAGTACCCAGGCTCCGGCCAAGTGCACATATATACTGTCCGTATTCTGATGCCCTGCGGTGATTTCTGTGCGCAGGATAGGAAAAGAAAGCAAAGCTGAACGTAATCATAGTCTGACCCTTCCATCACAAAGCCACTGAACAGTAGGGCTACTCGGCCAAAAACAATGTCTACACCTTAGACACAAATTAAAAAACACTGCAGCATTTACTAAGAACTGTAAAATAAGAGCACCGGCGTATTATATATTTACTCCAAAAACCACAAGGAAAATTATGCGTTCACCTATAAAACACTCTATACCTATATTTAGTGTTACCTCCTAAAATACCAAGGGTCCACTTAATAAATGCCGATATTATTCTTAGGCTAGTTTCACACTTGCTTTTGACCGACCTGCGTCGGTCTGCGCACGGCCGCCGCTAAGCTCGCCCTCGCAGTGCCTCCTCCCGATTAGCTCCACCTATGGGCGCATGATGCTGCATGCGACCTGCGCACCCTATGTTTAGCATTGAGTTCGCAGGCCGTGCGTAGTTATGCATTTGCCGGCGCTTGCGCCCTTTTGATAGTGCGCCGACCTGCGCCCAAATGTACCGTGTTGCATTTTGGTGCGCTCGGCGCACCATTAAAAGGGCGCAAGCGCTGACAAACGCATGACCCGCTATTTTTTAGGATTATTATTAGTGGTGAGCGAATGTGCACTTGGCCGGAGTCTGGTACTAGGGTTGGCCATTACACTATAGGAGGACTGTGTGATGCTCATAATACTGTATGGAGGGCTCTGTGGTGCCCATAATACTGAATGTAGGACTATGTGGTGCCCATAATACTGTATGGAGGACTATGTAATGCCCATAATTACTGTATGGAGAACTATGTGGTACCATAGTACTGTATGGAGGACTATGTGGTGCCCATAATAGTGTATGGAGGACTATGTGGTGCCCATAGTACTGTATGGAGGACTATGTGGTGCCCATAATAGTGTATGGAGGACTATGTGGTGCCCATAATAGTGTATGACTGCAGACTTTTGAATCCCCCCAGGACACACACTGTGCGCTGCCAGGATTTGCTGATTTCTGAGCTATTGTAGAATTCACAATAGATATCACTCATGTAATGTAAGAATTATGTGAAATCTTTGGCATTGTACTATACCTATATTTCTTATCTGTGCATCATGCGATTTGTATACATGCAGCCATTGAGAATCCTGACGGCGTGCACGATGTAAGGTTTCACAAGTCTGAAAACACAGAGTGACTGCCGACTTGAGCCCCAAACCTGGACAACCCCTTTAAATACGGTTAGCATTTTAGCAATTGTGTTTATTTTACAATCATATAGCTGTGTTCTTATGGTAGTTTTGGATGGACTATTGATTTATTTTGACTACGGGTAACTGTTTCGCTTAAACTAATGATGGCCATCATTTTTCTTTTACTTATCGCTTTTTTCTTGCCATAATACAAATTTCTAACAGTCTATTCAGTAGGACTATCATCTGTGTATCCACCAGACTTCTGCACAACACAACTGATGGTCCCAATCCCATTTATAAGGCCAGAAATCCCATTATTAAACCTGACAGGGCACACCTGTGAAGTGAAAACCATTTCCGGTGACTACCTCTTGAAGCTCATCAAGAGAATGCCAAGAGTGTGCAAAAGCAGTCCTCAAAGCAAAAGGTGGATACTTTGAAGAGCCTAGAATATAAGACATAATTTCAGTTGTTTCACATTTTTGTTAAGTATAGAATTCCACAATGTGTGAATTCATAGTTTTGATGCTTTCAGTGTGAATGTACAATTTTCATAGTCATGAAAATACAGAAAAAATCTTTAATGAGAAGGTGTGTCCAAACTTTTGGCCTATACTGTACATATAGTGGGTTTGGAAAGTATTCAGATCCTTTTACATTTTTTACTCTTTGTTTCATTGCAGTCATTTGGTAAATCCATAAAAGTTCATTTTTTTTCTCATTAATGTTCACTCTGCCCCCATCTTGACTGAAAAAAAAACAGAAATGTAGAAATTTTGCAAATTTATTAAAAAAGAAAAACTGAAATATCATATGGTCATAAGTATTCAGACCCTTTGCTCAGTATTGAGTAGAAGACCTTTTGAGCTAGTACAGCCATGAGGTCTTCTTGGGAATGATGATACAAGTTTTTTCACACCTGGATTTGGGGATCCTCTGCCATTCTTCGTGCAGATCCTCTCCAGTTCCGTCAGGTTGGATGGTGAACATTGGTTTGAAAGCCATTTTCAGGTCTCTCCAGAGATGCTCAATTGGGTTTAGGTCAGGGCTTTGGCTGAGCCAGTCAAGAATGGCCACAGAGTTGTTCTGAAGCCACTCCTTTGTTATTTTAGCTGTGTGCTTAGGTTCATTGTCTTGTTGAAAGGTGAACCTTCAGCCACGTCTGAGGTCCAGAGCACTCGGGAAGAGGTTTTCACCCAAAATATCTTTAATTGGCCAATTCATGTTTCCTTCACTTTCAACTAGTCGCCCTGTCCATGCAGTGAAAAAACATCCCTATAGCATGATGCTGCCACCACCATGTTTTACTGTTTGGGATTTTATTGGGCAGATGATGAGCAGTGTCTGGTTTTCTCCACACATACCGCTTAGAATTATCACCAAAAATTTCTGTCTTCATCTCATCAGACCAGAGAATTTATTTTCATAGTCTGGGAGTCCTTCATGGTATTTTTAGCAAACTCTATGCAGGCCCGACTGGTAGAGAGCTTCAGTCATAGTTGACTTTGTGGAACTTTCTCCCTTCTCCCTACTGCATCTGTGGAGCTCAGCCACAATGATCTTGATCTTTACCTCTCTCACCAAGGTCTTCTCCCACGATTGCTCAGATTGGCTGGACGGCCAGGTCCAGGAAGACTTCTGGTGGTCCCAAATTTCTTCCATTTAAGGATTATGGAGGCCACAGTGCTTTAGGAACCTTGAGTACTGCAGAAATTTCTTTTGGAACCTTGGCCAGATGTGTGCCTTGCCACAATTCTGTCTCTGAGCTCCTTGCCATTTTCCTTTGAACTCTTGATTTCATTTGGTCTGACATGCACTGTGAGCTGTGAGGTCTTATATAGACAAGTATGTGCCTTTACAATCAGTCTATCGGTTTAATTAAACACAGCTGTGGACTCCAATGAACGCGTAGAACCATCTCAAGGAGGATCACAAGGAAATGAACAGCATGTGAGTGTCTAAAGGGTCTGAATACTTAGGACCATGTGGTATTTCATTTTTTTCTTCATAGAGTGATAGAAGAATAGCCGTTTAAATTCATTTGTCGGCTTCGTAAAATCATTGCAGAACAGTTAGATTTACAGATGTCAGTGACTAATACTTTTAGTAGTATGTGTGTGTAAAATTTGGGAACTGTATGTATTTAATAAAAGATTGTTTTCACAGAAAAAAATGTTGTGGGCTCCCGCACAATTTTCTGCGCCAGAGCGGGGGAAGCCAGTGACTGGGGGCAGATATTAATAGCCTAGAAAGGGACCATGGTTATTGCCCCCATGACTAAAAACATCTGCCCCCACCACCCAGAAATGGCGCATCTGTAAGATGCGCCAATTCCGGCACTTAGCCTCTCTCTTCCCACTGCCCTGTAGCAGTGGCATGTGGGGTAAAAAGGGGTTAATGTCCCCTTTTGTATTGTTAAGGTGACATGAAACCCAGCTTAGTAATGAAGAGGTGTCAATAAGACACCTCTTCATTACTAATCCTATAGTATGTAAAGGGTTAAATAAACACACAGCCAGAAAGAGTATTTTAATGAAATGAAACCGCACACAGTTTTGCCATCTTTATTATTCAGCTAATCCAAACGAAGCCCTCGATCTCCTGTATTAACTGTCTGGCGGGTCTGTCCCACGCCGTAATCCATATCTTGGGGATTACAGTTTACAACCGTGAGCGGTGCTAATGCGACCTCCCCGACTGTAAACCACTGATAAAATGAACGGGAAAACTGCCGGCAGCAGAAAAAGTGACTAGCGGTGAACTCTTGTGCGTGGTAAAATGACAGTTCATTTTATGGAATTTGAAGATTATATCTATTTTTTGGATGTGCCGATCAACTTTACTTTTTACTTGACAAACTTCAGTATTTGAAAAGGCACCCATTGTATACAAAGGACAGACTTGGTCATTTACTGCCCGGCAAACAATTTTTTACTCTTTTTTTTTAAATAATTTGCATTATCATATTTTCTCTCCTTGGAAATATCAAGGCTTTCAAGGACAACATTGAAGAAACAGGTAAAGACACTGTGATTGCTTGCATACCTCTTGCATTATAGTGAAGGGAAGCTATCACCAGTTTTTGCCACCTTATCTGAGAGCAACATGACATAGAGACAGAGACCCTGATTCCAACGACATGTCACTTACTGGGCTTCTTGCTGCACTTTTGATAAAATCACTGTTTTATAGCACAAGATAATCACTACATGATTAGTAAACATTTGCTATGTTGTCCTTAATATTTATGATTATGTATAACCACACCCCACCACTGATTGGCAGCTTTCTACCTATGCACAGTGTACACAGAAAGCTGTCAATCAGTGGTGTGGGTGGGGTTATACAGTGTAGCTTTCAGAGAATAGTAAACTTGCAGCAGATAAAAACAGTATTTTAGCAAAACTGCAGCAAGCAGCTCAGTAAGTGACACATTGCTGGAATCACAAACTTGTCAAATACATCATGCTTCTCTCAGATATGGTAGTAAAAAACCTGGTGACAGATTCCCTTTAAATTTCATAATACTCCAAGCCAAAGGACACTGTAGAGAAGGTGATAAAAATTTGGAGGACAAGCACAGTGACCTACTGAACTTGGAATTTTCGGATGCGCCTGTTTTGAGGGTTCAAGGGAGGGAGCGAGACTTTAGTGCGTATGTCAACGAACATATCACCAAAAAAAAGGTCAGGAAGGATACCTGAGTGTACCTTTAGACAAAGGTTTGTGGGCCAATTAGTTGCTGGGCCCGAGGACCCTTATTTTAGACTGACTCGAAAGAGCAGCTGTTATTAATCCTGACATGAGTTTCCTGGGGTGGGGCTAATTGAGTCCAAGAAAGAGGGCAACTGCCCAAAATTGGTTTTGGGCCATGGGGGCCACTCCTTCGTTAACGTAGCAGGGCCCGAGAATTACAATAGGAGTCAGAAACATCAAAAGGGGGATTGTGCAGTATAAATGGATCCTTGGCAACCTTTAGAGAAGTGATCCAAACCCATTCGTGGGTCATGTCTCACCCTGAGAAAGTCAAGATTTGGGGTGTTGTTTTCCCGTGGCTCAAGGGAAAATATGCTGGGGAGCCCGAGCTGAGGCCAATGGAAGAAAAAAATGTCTTTAAACTAATGACCCCATGGTAGGGACGCACCATGGGCCCATATCCTGATGAAGGGAGGAAGACTCCAAAGATTTTGTTTTTGAAAGATCTTTCACATGGGCTGAGTTTGATAGGGAACATATCCAGGGCTTCTGGACATGGGGTCCCTGGGGCCACAATGCTAGAAGGTACTTTTAAAATCCTTTCTGGATGCTAACGGTCTAAGGGTCCCGTTACACATAGCGGGCGCAGCGATCACAAGCGATGCGACCCGGCAAGGATCGTTGTTTTCGTCACCACAGGGTCGTTTTGCACACTGCAGGGCTGGGTGTGGATCACCACTTCAATG
>JARQOD010000571.1:0-112881 GCA_033576555.1 Oophaga sylvatica | reverse complement strand
AAAACTGAAGTTCCTGTACGGCGAACACACACTTCTCCCATTTGGCGTACAGTTTATTATCCCGCAAGATCTGTAACACCTGCCTAACATGCTCCTGATGAGACACAAGATCCGGCGAGTAAATTAAGATATCATCCAGATATATGACCACAAACTGTCCCATTAGTGGCGAAAGATGTCATTTACAAAGTGTTGAAACACCGCCGGGGCAATACTCAGACCAAATGGCATGACAAGGTTCTCATAATGCCCCTCCGGAGTGTTAAACGCCGTCTTCCACTCATCCCCCTCCTTCATCCTAATCAGATTGTACGCCCCCCTGAGATCCAACTTAGAGAACCATTTGGCACCCACGATCTGATTGAAGAGATCGGGAATAGTGGGAGCGGATACGGATCTCGGACCGTAATCCGATTAAGCTCACGGAAATCCAGGCAAGGGCGTAGGCCTCCATCTTTTTTTCTTCACAAAGAAGAACCCCGCGGCCACCGGGGAAGATGAAGGTCTAATATGCCCCTTAGCCAGACTCTCTGAAATATAATCCTTCATGGCCTGTCTCTCAGGACCAGAAAGGTTATACAACCTAGATTTCGGTAATTTGGCCCCAGGGAGCAAGTTAACAGAACAGTCATATTCGCGATGAGGAGGTAGTTCTTGACACCCTTTCTCCGAGAATACATCCTCAAAGTCCACCAGAAATGGAGGTAAGGCCCTAGGAGCGACCGCACCAATGACCGTATTCATGCAGTTTTTATTACAGAATTCACTCCATTGGCTTATCTCTCTGGATTGCCAATTAATAACCGGGTTATGCTTAGTTAACCAAGGAAGGCCCAGCACTATAGGAGTAGGAGACCCTCCAACACATAACAAGACAACAGTTCTTTATGTAACGCCCCCACTTGAAGATCTATGTTATGCACTGCTTGCAAAAAACTTCCCTGACCGAGAGGTCTGGCATCGATCGAGAATATGGGGACGGTTTAAGCCAACACACTCAATCGCATACCTTGAACCCGGGCAAAGCGAGCATCCACCAG
The DNA here is from genome assembly GCA_033576555.1 of Oophaga sylvatica. Taxonomy (NCBI): domain Eukaryota; kingdom Metazoa; phylum Chordata; class Amphibia; order Anura; family Dendrobatidae; genus Oophaga; species Oophaga sylvatica. The sequence goes on along the minus strand of JARQOD010000571.1, from coordinate 111,841 downwards.
ATTAGCCCCGGCCCCACTATCCAGAAGAACAAATATCCTCTCAGTTCTCGTACCCACCACCACCTCCGCCGGTACGAGAAACTGAGACGAATTTAGGGACGAAATACTTACTCCCAGATTGCCGTCCACCACACAATCTGGGATCAATAGTTTTCCGGCGACTTCTCACTCTGCAAAGGACGGGATGGACACCCCCCAATAAAATGTCCCTTTTTCCCACAGAAGAAACAACTCCTTGTTTTGTGGCGCCCCACCGATCCCCTCCCCCGGAATGATGTCCCTCCTAATTGCATAGGCTCCTCTGGAGTGACCAGGGGAACCTCCGTATAAGGGACCCTTGAGGAAGGGGAGTCATCACAGGGGCGGAAGTTACCCCGCACCTCTCCCGAAGACGTCTGTCAATACGAATAGCAAGGGCCATAGCTGCTTCCAGTGACGTGGGAGGGTCATACTGTGCCAGCACATCCTTTAATTTGTCAGATAAACCTTGACAAAACTGGCTCCTAAGAGCCGGGTCATTCCACTGGGTGTCCGTGGCCACCTACGGAACTCCGAACAGAATTCCTCCGCCGAACGATCTCCCTGCTGTATCTTAAGTAACTTAGATTCAGCAAGGGAGACCCGATCCGGGTCATCATATACAAGACCCAGAGCTGCAAAAAACCTATCCACTGACTGGAGAGCTGGGGAGCCCGGGGGAAGAGCGAACGCCCAGGATTGGGGTCTCCTTGTAGGAGCGAGATGACAATCCCCACCCTTTGCTCCTCACTCCCAGATGACCGAGGTCGCAGCCGAAAGTACAATTTACATGCCTCCCGGAAAGCAAAAAACTTGTCCCGCCCCCCAGTGAACCTGTCAGGGAGAGCTACTTTAGGTTCAGGTCCGGCCTGCTCCGGGGGGTACAAAACCTTGGACTTAACGTCCGCCAGCTCCATGGACAAACTCTGCAACTGCCGAGCTAGACTGACTACTGGATCCATGGTGACTGGAGAAAATCTTTAGTGGTCGGTGAAAATGTCATGCTGTCTCTGCATACGGAGGACCGGGGTCTATGCTGACCCTAAGCTGGGGTCCTGACTAATCCCTCTACCTGGAGGTACTGTTGATGGTACAGAGGTCCAGGCCGCCAGCGTAACCCTATCTCCTGTGAATCCCTGACCACTGTAATCTAGTCCTGAGAAGGACCCTGATTACCACCACAGGGAAACGGCAAGGTAACTGCCTACACACAGTATAAGACGAACGAGACAGTACAAGGGGTAAAACAAAAGACACCTGCATACAAAACTACACTACAGAGGGAACACCAACGGGTAAGGAGAAAATAATAAAGCGAGGAGAGGAGAAAACCACAACAGGTACTCTTAGCTTTAGATTTTCTCAATATGATCCGCTCTGCTGGTCTGCATGAATGCTTTCACCAACACTTCCTAGCAGACAGGCAGGTATTTTGAAGGAAACCAATTATCGCAACATTAATTGCAGCTGAGCGAGGCTGGTCTTGTCCAGCACAGAGAGAGGGAGAATTAACTCTCTCACTGCCGAAAAACACCCAGCAGCAGAAACTCAGCTGTGAGAAGTCAGGGTGTGCAATCGCGACGATCTTCGCAGCGACACACCCGTGACAGTTGCAGTCCATGGGTCAGAGATGGGGAACAACGCTGGTTCAGACTTTGAGCCGTGCTAAGCAGTTACATTACGAGTAGAAGAAAGTGGATGTTGTGAATGGGTTTGAGATGAGTTCTGAGCAGAGGCTCCCTCTGGTGGTTACAAGCGGTACTAGTGAAGATTGTGAGGACTGGGAATCAGGTGTTACTGACTGGTCTTATATAAGGGAGTCATTTTCCCATCAGGGTTGCCGGTGATCAATTGTTCTGGTCTGAATCCTTCATTCCAGTTTCCCTTGTAGCCTGCTGTGTCGTGTCTGCATCTCCTGCTACCAGATAAGAATTTTTCTTCTTTTGTGTTGTTGCTATATTTTTGCATTTTGTCCTGCACTTCTTTGGGGGCCTTCTGGGTCCCCTCCGGGGGCTTCTGCCTTCTCAGTTTAGTTCAGCCACTGAGTTTTGTTCTTTTGCTTTTTCCAGTTTTTTCAGTGGCTGCTGTTTTGATTTTGTTACACCAGAGAGCTAATTTAGGTGGTAGAGGTCGTGTGATCTCAGGTGATTTTGAAATTAGTAGAGTTGGTGTTTTTCAGGGTTTTCTGGGATTGCAGTAAGTACCCTTCCTGTCCTTTTCTATTTAGATAGTTTGGGCCCCAGCGTTTGCTCATTCTATTTTCTTTCTGTGTCAGTATTTCCTCTTGTCTAACCGCCATTACATGTTTGGGGCTTTCTATTATCTTTGGGTTCTGCTCCGGGGCAGATAGCTTTCCTATTTCTATCTTTAGGTGTAGTTAGTTTCTCAGGCTGTGACGAGGCGTCTAGGACCAACGTAGGAACGCTCCACGGCTGCCTCTAGTTGTGGTGGTTAGTCAGGGTACTGCAATCCCATAGATTCCAACTGCTCTGGTGTATTGCCTTTTTTACCTGCACTCCTCAGCTACCGAAACATAACAGTATCACCGGCCGCAAAAATTGAAAATTGTATGGTACTCACAGAAGGGAAAAAATATTGTGATAGAAAAAAGGTTGTCAGAGTTGTCAGAGATATTTTTCTGTTTGTTGCATTTTTTTTTTTTTTTCCCTCTGTATCTCTGGGTGCTGGGGAGGATCTTTTCTCCCAATGGAGTTTGCACAGTTGTCTGGCCGTGTGGATCAGCTTGCCACTGAGGTTCGGAGTATTGCTATCTATCTTGCTGGGTTGCCTGTTGTGGAACCTAGGATCCCCATGCCAGATTTGTTTTTAGGGGATCGAGCTAAGTTTCAGAATTTCAAAAATAATTGTAAATTGTTTTTTGCCTTAAAATCTAAGTCCTCAGGAAACGCAGCGCAGCAGGTTCAAATTATCATCTCTCTCCTGCGCGGCGATCCTCAGGATTGGGCTTTTTCCCTGACACCTGGGGATCCTGTTTTGAGTGATGTTGATGCATTTTTTCAGGCTTTGGGGTTATTGTACGATGAGCCTAATGTCACTGATCAAGCTGAAAAAGCCTTGTTGGCATTAAATCAGGGGCTTGATGACGCTGAGTTATACTGTCAGAGATTCCGTAGGTGGGCAGTCCTGACCAAATGGAATGACGACGCTTTGGCGGCCCTTTTCCGGAAGGGTCTGTCGGATAATGTAAAGGATGTTATGGTGGGATTCCCTGTCCCCTCTGGTCTCAATGATTCTATGTCATTAGCGATTCAAATTGACAGACGTTTGCGTGAGCGGAGAAGTATGCGTGGAGTGGTGTTGCCTTGTGAGCCAGCTTCTGAGCCCATGCAGTGTGATGGAGTGGTGTCTGGGGCACAGCGTCATGAGTTTCGAAAGCGCAATAGGTTATGTTTCTACTGTGGTGATGCCTCTCATGCTATTTCAGTCTGCCCTAAGCGGGGAAGACGTTTTGCACGCTCAGTTGTCTTGGGTAGTGTTCAGACTAAGTTTTTATTAACTGTCACTCTGATATGCTCTCTGTCCTCATTTTCTGCTCAGGCTTTCGTTGATTCTGGAGCAGCTATTAACCTGATGGATTATGATTTTGCTAAACGTTGTGGGTTTCCCTTGATACCCCTACAGAAGTCTATTCCCCTACTGGGGATCGATTCTACCCCTTTGGCTGAGAATAAACCCCAGTTTTCTACTCAGGTGATAATGAGGGTTGAACCTGATCACCAGGAGTGCTGCAAATTTTTGGTTCTATATAATCTGCATGACATTATCGTGCTGGGTTTCCCTTGGTTACAGTCTCATAATCCTGTTTTGGATTGGAAATCTGTGTCTGTAACCAGTTGGGGCTGCCAATGTGTTAATACCAACACTCCTGTTTTTTCTGCCTCCCCCAAGCTCAGGATGTTCCTGACTTTTTGTTTGATTTTTCTGATGTGTTTAGCGAAAGTAAATCTGCATCCTTACCTCCCATAGGAGCTATGACTGCGCTATTGAATTAGTGCCTGGTAGTAAATTCCCTAAAGTTCGCCTTTTTAACTTGTCTGTACCTGAACATGACGCTATGCGGTCTTATATCAAGGAATCATTGGAGAAGGGTCATATCAGACCATCCTCTTCACCCTTAGGTGCCGGTTTTTTCTTTGTGGCCAAAAAAGATGGTTCATTAAGGCCGTGTATTGATTATCGTCTCTTGAACAATATTACTGTGAAATATCAATACCCTTACCCTTGATTTCTGACCTGTTTTCCAGGGTGAAAAACGCTACTTGGTTTACCAAGCTTGACCTCAGGGGGGCGTATAACCTTATTCGCATTAAGCACGGGGATGAATGGAAGACGGCATTCAATACCCCTGAAGGGCATTTTGAGTACCTAGTGATGCCCTTTGGGCTCACTAATGCCCCTTCCGTCTTCCAGTCCTTCATGAATGACATTTTCAGGGATTTTGTGGACAAATTTCTGATTGTTTATTTGGATGATATCTTGATTTTTTCTAATGACTGGGACTCTCATGTGAAACATGTTCGGACTGTGTTCCAGATTTTGAGGGATAATGCTCTGTATGTGAAGGGATCAAAGTGTCTTTTTGGCGTACAGAAGATCTCATTTCTGGGATTCATTTTGTCCCCATCTGTTATTGAAATGGACCCGGTCTAAGGTTCAGGCCATCTGTGATTGGGTCCAACCTACTTCATTAAAGGCTCTTCAGAGATTTTTGGGTTTTGCCAATTTTTATCGTAAATTTATTGGTAATTTCTCGGTTATTGTTAAACCATTAACTGATTTGACCAGAAAGGGTTCTGATGTGGTGAATTGGCCTCCTGAGGCAGTCTCTGCATTTCAGGAACTTAAGCAGAGATTCACTTCTGTTCCTGTTCTACGGCAGCCTGATGTTTCTCTGCCATTTCAGGTGGAGGTTGATGCCTCTGAAATTGGGGCAGGTGCCGTTTTGTCCCAAAAAGATCCAGAGACCTCTAAAAGGAACCCTTGTGCCTTTTTCTCTCGAAAATTTTCTCCTACTGAACGTAATTATGACGTGGGTAATCGGGAGTTATTGGCCATGAAGTGGGCTTTTGAAGAGTGGAGACATTGGCTGGAGGGAGCCAAACATCAGGTGGTGGTCCTTACGGACCATAAGAATCTGGTCTATCTGGAATCTGCCAAGCGACTCAATCCTAGACAGGTCAGGTGGGCCTTGTTTTTCACATGTTTTAATTTTGTGGTTTCCTTTCTTCCTGGCACTAAGAATGTTAAGGGGATGCCCTCTCGAGGAGTTTCCTTGCGGACTCTCCTGAGTTATCTGATCCTTCTGTTATTTTGAAAGAGGGTGTAGTTCTTTCCGCCATCTCGCCCAATTTGAGACTTGCTCTGGAGGGGTGTCAGAAGGATAGGCCCGAGCGCTGCCCTGTTGGAAAATTGTTTGTCCCGGACCAATGGAAAAAGAGTGTGATGTCTGAGATTCATTGTTCCGCATTGGCTGGGCATCCCGGAATTTTTGGTACCAGAGACTTGGTTAGTCGGTCCTTTTGGTGGCCTACCTTGTCTCGCGATGTCAGGGAATTTGTGCAGTCCTGCGGGACTTGCTCTCGCTCCAAGCCTTGCTCTCGCTCTAGTGGTTTGTTGATGCCATTGCCTGTGCCCAAGAGACCATGGACCCATATCTCTATGGATTTCATTTCCGATCTTCCTGTTTCTCAGAGAATGACCACCATCTGGGTAATTTGTGATAGGTTTTCCAAAATGATACATCTTGTGCCATTACCTAATTGCCTTCCTCCTCTGAATTGGTGCCGTTTTTTCCTTCAGCACGTGGTTCGTTTACACGGCATTCCTGAGAACATTGTGTCTGACAGAGGAGTCCAGTTTGTTTCCAGATTTTGGAGGACTTTTTGTTCTAAACTGGGTGTTCAATTGTCTTTCTCCTCGGCATTTCATCCTCAGACCAATGGTCAAACTGAGAGAACAAACCAGACAAGAGACTTATCTAAGATGCTTTGTGTCTGCTGATCAGGATGACTGGGTCTCTTTTTTGCCTTTGGCTGAGTTTGCTCTTAATAATAGGGCTAGCTCTGCCACTTTGATGTCTCCGTTTTTCTGTAATTCTGGTTTTCACCCTCGATTTTCTTCAGGACAGACGGAAGCTTCTGTCTGTCCAGGTGTTGACTCTGTTGTTGAGCGTATGCAACAGATTTGGGACCAGGTAGTGGAGAGGTTGTCCCTCTCTCAGGAGAAGGCCCAGCGGTTTGCTAACCGGCATAGGACTGATGGTCCTCGGTTTAAAGTGGGGGACTTGGTCTGGTTGTCCTCAAAGAATATTCCTATGAGAGTAGCATCTCCTAAATTTAAGCCTAGGTTCAATTTGGACCTTATAAGATCATGGAGATTATTAATCCTGTTTCTTTTTGTTTGCTTCTTCCAGGGACATTTAAGATCCATAACGTGTTCCACAAGTCCTTGTTGAAGAGGTTTGTTGAGCCAGTGGTCCCTGCTACTGTGCCTCCTGACCCTGTTTTGGTTGAGGGCAATCTGGAGTATGTGGTTGAGAAAATATTGGATTCTCGTTTTTCTAGACGAAGACTCCAGTATTTGGTTAAATGGAGAGGTTATGGTCAGGAAGACAATTCTTGGGTGTTTGCTTCGGACATCCATGCTAGGAGACTTATCCGTGCGTATCATAGAACTCATCCTGACCGACCTGGTTGCTCAAATGAGGGTTCGGTGACCCCTCCTCAAGGGGGGGGTACTGTTGTGAATGGGTTTGAGATGAGTTCTGAGCAGAGGCTCCCTCTGGTGGTTACAAGCGGTACTAGTGAAGATTGTGAGGACTGGGAATCAGGTGTTACTGACTGGTCTTATATAAGGGAGTCATTTTCCCATCAGGGTTGCCGGTGATCAATTGTTCTGGTCTGAATCCTTCATTCCAGTTTCCCTTGTAGCCTGCTGTGTCGTGTCTGCATCTCCTGCTACCAGATAAGAATTTTTCTTCTTTTGTGTTGTTGCTATATTTTTGCATTTTGTCCTGCACTTCTTTGGGGGCCTTCTGGGTCCCCTCCGGGGGCTTCTGCCTTCTCAGTTTAGTTCAGCCACTGAGTTTTGTTCTTTTGCTTTTTCCAGTTTTTTCAGTGGCTGCTGTTTTTATTTTGTTACACCAGAGAGCTAATTTAGGTGGTAGAGGTCGTGTGATCTCAGGTGATTTTGAAATTAGTAGAGTTGGTGTTTTTCAGGGTTTTCTGGGATTGCAGTAAGTACCCTTCCTGTCCTTTTCTATTTAGATAGTTTGGGCCCCAGCGTTTGCTCATTCTATTTTCTTTCTGTGTCAGTATTTCCTCTTGTCTAACCGCCATTACATGTTTGGGGGCTTTCTATTATCTTTGGGGTTCTGCTCCGGGGCAGATAGCTTTCCTATTTCTATCTTTAGGTGTAGTTAGTTTCTCAGGCTGTGACGAGGCGTCTAGGACCAACGTAGGAACGCTCCACGGCTGCCTCTAGTTGTGGTGGTTAGTCAGGGTACTGCAATCCCATAGATTCCAACTGCTCTGGTGTATTGCCTTTTTTACCTGCACTCCTCAGCTACCGAAACATAACAGTGGATAATCCGTAACCGTTGACTCACGGGCAGAAACATATCTTACATAAAGCACTTGTGGACCAAGCAATGATATTTCTGCCTGCACTTCACATAAAGCTCGGGCCAAGGAAAAATTTTGTGAAAGCAATGAAAATGGAAGCAGAAGGTTTTCATTTTTTGAGACAAATGTTCCCAAGAATAACCGATGCTAAAATTAAGGAAAGAACATTTCTTGGTCCACAAATCTAATACATCATGAATGACAAGCAATTTGAAGAGCTGCTGGCGGGGAATGAGAAAATTGCTTGGAAATCAGACTAGGATGTTTCCTAGAATTTTTTGGCAACAATCCAAAACCAAATTACATCAAATTGGTCAACAACCTTCTCGGAGCTTACAAAGTGATGAAGTGCAACATGTCATTGAACATTCATTTTTTCCATTAACATTTGGAATTCTTCCCTGTAAATCTTGGTAACATTAGTAATGAACATGGTGAATTATTTCCCAAAGATATTGCTACTATGAAAAAGCGTTATCAAGTGTACTGGGATCCATCAATGCTAGCTGATATTGCTGGACACTAATACAGGATGCACCAGTTGAACTAATGCTTTATAATCCATAAAGTGTAATCTCATGTTTCTCAAGGTTTCTAAGTGATGCAGACTATCTGAAATTATATTTCTGCTTAGCTAGAATGAGTTTATTATAATCACGTCAAATTTTCAAGGAAGCAAAACTTTTGAAAAAAATTGTTGTCCAGTGAAGATTTGTCATTTCCTAATATTATCATTGCATTAACTATTTAGGATTGGTGCAGTCTAATATATTATATTTCTTTATATTTTTTTATACATATTTTAGGAACAAAAGTACTGGCAAATACTGATAATGGAAAATCGTAGACCCGGAGATCCATGAATCTAATGAAGTGTAAGTATCATCATGTAGGTGTCTGTATATCATCAGATGACTGTGTATGAATTACACGTCCAATATGACTCCCATATAACTATTGGATATGTCTTTTATTAACGTAAATGTTTACTATTGGGAGACTTTTTTTAAGAGATAAGCACCAGTTTTCTGCCATAAAAATTTGATAATTTGAGCAATAATTTGTTACTTGTTTTGCTTCTTTATTAAATCTGTCAATGGAGTTTAGCGGAAATGACCGTGCGCTACCAACCAAAATATATTTGGAACTGTATTTTATTTTTTCATACCAATAATTTTTATATTAGAGACTTGTTTTTTACCTGATGGGGTAAGAAATAACAGTTTGTACTTGTATTTTTATAAAATCATCAACATAAACAGAAATAATAAGCACTAGAAATAGATCACTCTGTGTGTAATGTCTATATAATATATGAGTTTCACTTTTTGTATTGAAGAACTGAAATAAATGAACTTTTTGATGATATTCTGATGATGTGAGAGGCACCTGTACATAGACACTCCTTTTTTTCCAGACTTGATCGGGGCTCTTGTTTAGGTATCTAATGTATGGAGTGTGACCTGGTCAAGGTCTTATGGACTAATATGTATACTCCTTTTATGGTACCGGCCTAGAGAATGAGGTTTCTGAAATCTCAACATTTTTTTAAATCAGTGGTTTGTCAAGTGTTTCAGGAGTTTTGCAGCGTATTTCACTTATTCAAGTGAATTAAAAAAAATGTATGTAAAAGCACAGCAAATGGTGATGCTCCTCCATTATGACATCGCTGATGATTCTCGGCCATTATGACCTCATAGCTCACAGTCCCTACTTCTAGAATGTACACAGGATCACCGGCGCCATTTTTGGTTCTGTAGTGACTGAGAGCATTTGCAATTTTTCACTATGGCTGGATTACGTCTGAATGATTTTCAGTTACAATCACTATTGAAGATTTTTATCATCAATCAACCTAACATTGTGCTTCTAGCACCCGATGGCGTCCTCTGCTTCACTCACCGGCTGGTGGTGCAGCTAGTGAAGGATTGCCTGACCAAAAACAAACAAGGTCAACTAACGTCAGAGTATCTGACTGATTTACGTCACAACATCAGGACATTACTACAGCAGGTAAATGGCGGACGTTCCGCACAAAACTTCTCCATAATCATAGATAATAATGGTGGGATAGAAGCTTCTTCTTTCCTCCAATATAAAACATGACGAGTCCCCAGATATGGAGTCATTGTATCTGCAGAGAGGAGCAGATGACGCATACAATGACCGCCTCCATTGTTTCCTTTCTCATATCATAATTTTCATTTTTGTTTCTTTTCTTCTTTATAGGCAGAAAAAAGATCTCAGTATGGAGATTTGGCTTTTATTAAAGACCTGGCCGAAAAAGTCCTGCGTGTATTGGAATGTCCGGAATGCTCGTCAGAACGCCCGGTAAGGAACCATCTTCTTCTCTATCACATGTCCTTGTTTTCTGATCTTCTCCAGATCACCAGTCAGAGATCAGAAGATCTGGTGTCAGATCTTACAGGCCTCCCTGTCAGTCCCCGGCAGGCACAGGAAGTTTTATGGCCGCCTGTCTGTGCTGCTCCCTCTCTGTGAGGACAGTCTGTATTCTGCTGATGTAGTCACAGCTCAGTGGGGGGGTAGTCTGTATTTTCCCTTCTTTCTCGCTCTATCAGTCTTCCTACTTATAAATGCTGCAGCTGAGATAATAGACGTCATAACAGAAATGTTGTGACTACAAGTCCCTTATGCAGTACATTAATCTGGGCTTGTGGAGAGGAGCTGCAGTGTAAAGCAATTCTACCCATTACTGTAATGAATGAAGTACAAGATGTATCCATGGTGTAAAGAACGCCGATAACGCAGCTCTGGGATATCACGGTGCATAAAGTAAAAGCTGACACCGCACATGATATTTTTCAATGTTAACTCATCTTTAATCCCATAAGTGATAGAAGTTTCTGAGAAAAGTTCCCATGATGGCGCGAGATTTGTAGAGTTACAAGTGGTGCATCTGTAAATGTTGGTTTAGTCCTTCCTGATTTATGTATTTGGTGATTTAGTGAAATCTTCCATATAATAATTATCTATATTATATCTATCAGGAAACACCAGAAGGCGACGACGAATATGGGGAGAATGTGACCCCAGAAACCCCTGACCCTAATAGGAGTCAGCTGGAGCTGAGCAGCGATCTGATTACAGGTGAGCCGATCACACAACCTTCTACAAGGAATATCCAGATATTACACATGGCAGGGAATAATGGCAGATTTACTCCCTGCTCCATGTAATGGGGACCTGTCAGCACATGTTACATGTAGGAGTGGTGGTATGACGGTGTAAGACGTTCTCCCCTATTAAAAAGTATTTGCTGAAATGCAATGTGCCAGTCAGGAGAAATGTAACGTAGAAGCAATATGCAAATCAGGATGGAAGTGCACTGGAGGCGGGGAAGAAGAAATCCGAGTGCAGTGACACGCCCCATTGCACTTCCAGGCTAATTTGCATATGGCTGCTATGCTTCATCTCTCTCCCCATCACTCACATGTGCAGTGAGGGTGGGGGCTCTTCATTCATGTGATGATTGGGGGTCCTCCACCACTTACATTACATTTATCTATGGATGTGCCATACGTCCTCATATTTATAATCTCCATATAACGAGTAGTAATCCCATGTTCAGACGTCTTGTCATTTCTCCCTTATATTGCGTTATTATGTATGTAGGATTGATATCGTCTAATACATTTTATTTCTTCACTTTATCGTTATTTTAGTACCATCAGCGCTGGCGAATCCCGACAGTGGAATCTGTAAGATCCCGGAGATCCAAGAATCCGCCGGTGTAAGTATCATAGAGATATAAGGGTGTCTCTGTATCACCACATCATGGGGTGTGAGTGACCCATCCAGTATTAACCCCCATATAACCATGGGACGGCTCTGTTCTAAGTGTAGATGACACTATGGTGTTAGATAAAAGCATTTATACTAAATGGAATCTGTCACCAGGTTTATGCTGTAGCATAATGTAGAGACACAGACCTGATTCCAGCGATATATCACTTACTTTACTGGGGGCAGCAGATGTGATAATATCCCTGTTTTCTCTGCTGCAGCTCTAGCAGAGCTGTGTATGCTGAGCCTTGTATAAAACCACCCACACCCCGGATTGGCAGCTTTCTGTGTACACTGTGCATAGACAGAAAGCTGCTATTCAGTGGTGGTGTGGTGGGTTTACAGAGGAATAGGACTACATGGCACAAGACACATAGTCCTAGTCATAATCTCCTGCTGATCAAACACTGATTTTAATAAAACAACAGCACAAAGCCTTGTAAGTAACATTTCGCTGGAATCAGGGTCTCTGCCCCTAAATCATAACTGCTCCCAGATTACATAGCGCAAACCTGCTGACAGATTCCCTGTAAGTTCTCCCCTGCGTGCTCTGCTGTATTATCCAGCACATTACAATAATATCAGTGTATAGAGGATCTCCCTTATATTAATTACATCCATGCGGAGCGTCGGCTTGTATAGTCCTCTGATCAGTGTAAATCAGCTGAGACATAATATAGGTGAAGTTTTTACATCTTGAGATGTTTTCCTGCAGCTTCTATAACTTAGTATTATTTCTTATTCTTTTTTAGGAGTTGATCAGCTCATTGATCCCGGCAGGAGAGCCGCGTATGAGCCACTATGAAACTACCAAACTGATCAGCAGCGGAGCTTTTGGGTGAGATTTCTGTTCCCATCATCCCCATTTCTCAGGGTTCCCTATGACAATGCTTCTGCCTCTGTGCTCTGCCATTCAGTGTTATCATAGGGAAACGATCAGAGTCCACATCACTGTCCACATCTCAATGTCACTATTCAGCTCAGTTATATACAGCTGAGCGACCAGATCTGTAACAATTCAGTCTGTAAGGAAAGGGCTGATATAAAATAATACATTACACCCCCGGTCCTAGACCTCATCTGTTCTTATGCTGTCGCCTCCACCACAGCTTCCCCGTCTACCGTGCTGATCTTCGGATTTTTTGGGACCCTATTATGGAGCTGATAATAGTGATTGGCTGCACACGGTCATGTGAGGGGTGACACGACACTGACGCCAATGACATCTGCACCCCCACCCTCCACCATGACCATGTGAGTCCGATCACTGGCCTCAGCAGCAGAAGGGAGAACAGCCAAAGACTGGCACTGAGGACGGCGGACTGCAGTGATGGACGGGGAGGGATGAGGACAAGTGGGTGCAATGAGTTTAATTATAGTTTAACTTCTTCCCTCCACTTATTCTGCTTCGGGCTGTAGAAAAAAGCCTAAAAACCATCTTCTTACAACAATTGGAGCACTTTAAGCTTTGGCCAATTTATATTTGGACTGAATCGTATGTACTGGTCAGTTATAACGAATCTGCCCAAGATGAATGTCAGTAGATTCTCTCATCTATAATGTCACCTGGGTGAGGGTCCGGCAGACGTGGCATTGTGCAGACCTCCCATAGGTCATCTATGTAGAGCTCTTTTATGTATTTCTAGATGTGGATTTCTAGTGATGGCCGGACTGCTGATATCAAACATTAGTACAGAAGATCATGTAATGACTTGTATATACAGACTTAATAAGGGATCATTATAAACCATGGATTCTCCTTCTCTCCAGGGCCGTCTACTTAGTGCGCCATAAAGAATCACAACAGATCTTCGCTATGAAGAAAATGGCCAAGCGCAACGTGGATACTCCTAAGAAAGTGGAAAGTGCCTTTATCGAGAGGGACATCCTAACATTCGCAGATTGTCCCTTTGTGGTCTCCATGCTCTGCTCCTTCCAATCTAAATCTCACCTGTGTATGGTCATGGAGTATGTAGGAGGTAGGACACGTACATTGTATTATATTCTCCCATGTCTGCTGACATCTTATCACCTCTCATATCATTAAGACTTCTCCCCGCAGACGGTTATATCTCACACAGCATTTACTATAGGTTACTATTACCATGGTGTCCAGAAAGTCATTGATGCGTGTGATCTCCCTGTATGTCCGCACTGAGAACGTCAGTATCTCCAGCTGTAGACGATACGTGACATCACTTTATGTCATTAGTTACTTGGAGAACAATTTCATCATCTCCCCTCCCTCGTCCTCTCCCCTCTGTACCAGTCGGTCATTGTAAATTTGTTTACTGTAAACGATATCTATAACTTTGTATGTAACCCCTTCTGATGTACAGCACCATGGAATTAATGGCGCTATATAAATAAATAATAATACTATAATCATGACCTCAGACTAATATTATGTACATTATATCTGTATATACTGTCTCCTGCCTCAATGTTTCCTCTCACTTCTCATCATACATCATGGTGATCTGCTGTTCCTCACCGGTCATATTTCCTTTCTTCCATAGGTGGAGACTGTAGGGCCCTTCTAAACACCAGGGGTCCTTTATCTGTCCCGTTGGCCCGCTTGTACTTTGCAGAAGCAGTCCTAGGTGTGGAATATCTGCATAGTTACGGTGTGGTGCACAGAGACCTGAAGCCGGATAAGTAAGTGAATACCTGTAGAATAACAAAGAGAGGAAAGTTATCCTTTATTATCTCACAGTCTATGAAGCTAAAATCACCTTCTCTTTCACAGCCTCCTGATAACATCTTCTGGACATATTAAAATTGCTGACTTTGGACTTTCAAAACTTGGGGTCATGATACCACACACCAACATCTACAAGCAGTCAGCAGAGGACATCTCCAGAGAGTTCCTGAACGAAGAGGTCAGCATTGCCTACAGGAACTTCGCTTGTTCTGTACAAATCTCATAACTCTTTTCTCTTCTCTATGTTATTCATTTTTAGAGTCCTTTTTCACTGACATTTTATCTTCTGTAGTTCTGTCTGTATGTCAAGAACTTGTCATAATAATCGTTTCATCGATTCTCATCTCTATTTTCTGTTGGTTTCCAGGTGTGCGGCACCCGTTATTACCGGGCCCCGGAGTTCATCATGAGCTATGGAAGACCTGTTGACTGGTGGTCAATGGGCATCATATTACTTGAATTTTTCCTGAAATTTGGACCATATGATAGGAATGTCCAATTAGAGTTTTATAAAAATGTGATCACTGGTAAGTAGAATAATCTGATCATTGCTTCACTGGTTATCTTGGTTTAGTTACTTCATTTGCTTTATCTTACAGTCCAGTAAAGAGGTTTATGTTCTATATTTTCTATATACAGGAAGTATAATTTGGGATAATAATCAAACTCTTCACCGATGTAAGGACCATCACTCAGCTGCTCAGAATAAATCCTGTGGATAGACTTGGGACAGGTAACAAATGCAATAATATCAATATTCCTGTTACACGAGGACATATCACTCATGTCATGAGGTCATTAGTTCTCTATCAGCTGTCCATTTCTAGTTCTCGTACTTGATTTTAGTCTATTTCCTACATATTGCTCAGTTGTGTAATTAGTTAAAATTAGATAAACTGTTCGGATATGAAGCTGTCTTGACATGTCCGCATACTTTTATTTTCTTTATCCAGGAGGAGCTTTGAGATCAAGCGTCATCCATTTTTAGTGACTTAGACTTTGATACCCTTCTAAGTCAAAGCCAGAGTACGTTCCTCAGCTTGCGTCAGATGTGGACACAGCTTATTTCAGTAAGAAGAGGAGACGTCATCTAGACTAAGTGTCTGTCTGTCTTCCTTATTTTGTGACATCAGTTCCATATAATGCTGACTGTGTTATACTGACACCTCTAATAACACTTCATATCTATGTCTTGCAGATCATTCTAATATGAAAAAACATCTGTCTCAGAGGAAGAGATGGGCACAAGTAAGGACAATGAGAGCCTTGACTTCAAAAACTTTATTATCTTCTGAAGGCTTCTAAGTAGTATGTGATTAATAATCCAAATATGTATAAAAGACCTTTAAAGGCAGAATAAATTATTTCATATCTTATTGCTTCGCATGTAGCTGTCATGGGTGCATCGCACGAAGATCGTCGCGATTGCAATTTGACTTCTCACGCTGAGCTGCTGTTTCTTTGTGTTGGTAATGAGAGAGTTAATTTTATCTAGCTCTTTGCTAAGACTGGTACAGCCTCGCCGGCTGCTTTGATTATGTTCTAATTAGTTTCCTTTATATTCCTGCCAGTTGGGTGTTGATGCGGTGAAAGCATTCATATAGTTTAGCAGATGGAGCGGTTCTGAGAATACTTAAGCTAAGAGCTCCTTAGTTGTTTTTACTCTTATAGCTTATAGTTTATCTCTGAGACCTTAGGTGTTCCTACTGTGTGTGAGTGTTGTATGTAAGACTTTATTTACTTTATTTCTTGTCTTTCTTGTATGTCTTTCTGTTCATTAACCGTTACCGGTCATTCCCTTTGGTGGTATTCAGGGTCCTTCTTAGGACTAGAATACAGTTGGCAGGGATTGATAGGAGACAGGGTTTACGCTGGTGGCCTGGACCTCTGTACCTTTAACAGTACCTCCAGGTTGAGGGATTAGTTAGGACCCCAGTTAGGGTCAGCTTAGACCCCGGTCACCCTCTAGCCGGAGACAGCGTATAACGGATTCCGTTTTGACCCACTGGACTTCTGTCAGGTAAATCTATGTTATCATATATACTATGCGCATGTTATATAGTATGTTGCCCTTTTGATATAGATTATTGTCATCACATATATATATTGCTATACAGCGTGACATTTTCACGGCCATACTAAAGATTCTCCCCAGCTGTCATGGATCCAGTTGCCCAGCTGGCCCGGCAGTTGCAGGGGTTGTCCATGGAATTTGCAGACATTAAGTCCAAGGTTTTGTCCCCCCCGGAGCAAACCAGATCTGAACCTAAGGTTGCTCTCCCGGACAGGTTCACTGGTGGGCGGGACAAATTTTTTACTTTCCGGGAGGCATGTAAATTGTACTTTCGGCTGCGGCCTCGGTCATCTGGGAGTGAAGAGCAGAGGGTGGGAATTGTTATCTCGCTCTTACAAGGGGACCCTCAATCTGGGCGTTCTCTATTCCTCCAGACTCCCCAGATCTCCAGTCAGTGGATCGATTTTTTGCTGCCCTGGGTCTGGTATATGATGATCCGGATCGAGTCTCCCTTGCTGAAACAAGGTTACGTAAAATACGGCAAGGAAATCGTCCAGCGGAGGAATATTCTTCTGAGTTCCGTAGATGGGCAACAGATACTCAGTGGAATGACCCAGCTCTTAGGAGCCAGTTTTGTCAAGGGTTGTCTGACAAATTAAAAGATGTGTTGGCTCAGTATGATTCTCCTCCATCACTGGAGGCTGCTATGGCCCTCGCTATTCGCATTGATAGACGTCTTCGGGGAAGACGCGAGGTAACTCCGCCCCCGTGATGACTCCACCTACTACTAAAGTCCCTTATACTGAGGTTCCCCTGGTCTGTTCTGAGGAACCCATGCAGTTGGGAGGGACATCATTTTGTAGGAGGGAATCAGCGGTGAGCCGCAAGACTAGAAGGTGTTTCTTTTGCGGGAGAGAGGGACATTTTGTTGGGGGGTGTCCATCCCGGACCTCTTTGAACCAAGGAGTTAACCTGGGAGTGTGTATTTCGTCCCCAAATCCCTCTCAGTTTCTCGTGCCTGCGGAGGTGGTGATTGGTACTAGAACTGAGAGGATTTCTGTTTTTCTTGATAGTGGGTCCGGGGCTAATCTGGTGGACGCTCGGTTTGCCCAGGTGCATGGTATGCAACTGAGTGTATTGGCCAAACCGGTCCCTATACTCTCTATTGATTCTAGACCTCTTGGTCAAGGTAGCTTGGTACAAGCTGTTCATAACATAGATCTTCGAGTAGGGGCAATACATAAAGAGCAATTGTCTTGTTACGTGTTGGAGGGTCTGCCTGCTCCTATTGTGTTGGGACTTCCTTGGTTGGCTAAGCATAACCCAGTGATTGATTGGCAATCCGGAAAGATAAGCCAGTGGGGTGAATTTTGCAGGAATAACTGCATGAGCACGGTCATCGGTGCGGTTGTGCCTAGGACTTTGTCTCCTTTTCTGGAGGACTTTGGGGAGATGTTCTCAGAGGAGGGGTGTAAAGAGTTACCTCCTCATCGCGCATATGACTGCTCAATAAAGTTGCTTCCTGATGCCTTATCTCGTACTTTCCCAAGGGCCGGGAAGACGGATGATCCGGTTCCTATTCCTCAGGAGGGAGTTGTAGTGTCAGCTGTATGCTCTGAGCTTGAGGGGGAGGTATTGGGGGCTCAGGGGGACGCCCCTGTGGGACTTCCAGGGAGACTGATAGTTCCAGATCGGTTAAGACTGAAGGTTACGGGGAACCGTTACAAACGGATGGCTGATAGGGGGAGAGTTTCTGGTCTAGATCTGAAGGTGAACGATCTGGTTTGGTTGTCTACCAGGAATATAAAACTTAAAGTTTCCTCCTGGAGGTTGGGTCCCAGATTCATCGGGCCGTACAGGATCAGTTCCATAATTAATCCTGTGGCATTTCGTCTGGACCTCCCTCCTACGTTTAAAATTCATAATGTGTTTCACAAGTCATTACTTAAAAAGTATGTGGCACCAGTCATACCGTCACCTCTACCTCCTCCTTCAGTGGTGGTCAATGATAACGTGGAATTTCATGGGTCGAAAATCATTGACTCACGTCTCAGTTGCCGATCCCTTCAGTACTTGGTTCATTGGAGGGGGTATGGTCCTGTGGAGAGGACGTGGGTCCCTGCGTCTGATGTTAACGCAGATCGATTGGTTCGGACCTTTCACACAACTCACCCGGGCAGACCTGGCCCTGAGGGTCCGGAGTCCCCTCGTAGAGGGGGGGGGTACTGTCATGGGTGTATCGCCACGAGGATCGTCGCGATTACACACTCTGACTTCTCACAGCTGAGTTGCTGTTTCTTTGTGTTTGGTAATGAGGGAGTTAATTTTACCTAGCTCTTTGCTAAGACTAGGTCCAGCCTCGCCCGGCTGCTTTTGATTATGTTCTAATTAGATTCCTTCATATACCTGCCAGTCTGCTTGTTAGATGCCGGTGAAAGCATTCATGTAGTCTAGCAGACTGGATCGGTTCTGAGAATACTTAAGCTAAGAGCTCCTTAGTTGTTTTTACTCTTATAGCTTATAGTTTATCTCTGAGACCTTAGGTGTTCCTACTGTGTGTGAGTGTTGTATGTAAGACTTTATTTACTTTATTTCTTGTCTTTCTTGTATGTCTTTCTGTTCATTAACCGTTACCTGTTCATTCCCTTTGGTGGTAATCAGGGTCCTTCTTAGGACTAGATTACAGTTGGCAGGGATTGATAGGAGACAGGGTTTACGCTGGTGGCCTGGACCTCTGTACCTTTAACAGTACCTCCAGGTAGAGGGATTAGTTAGGACCCCAGTTTAGGGTCAGCATAGACCCCGGTCACCCTCTAGCCGGAGACAGCGTATAACGGATTCCGTATTGACCCACTGGACATTCTGTCAGGTAATTCTATGTTATCATATATCTATGCGCATGTTATATAGTATGTTGCCCTTTTGATATAGATTACTGTCATCACATACATATATATATATATCTGCTATACAGCGTGACACCAGTAAAGAGGTTTTATGTTCTATAATTTTCTATATAACAGGAAGTATAATTTGGGATAATAATCAAACTCTTCACCCGATGCTAAGGACCTCATCACTCAGCTGCTCAGATTAAATCCTGTGGATAGACTTGGGACAGGTAACAAATGCAATAATATCAATATTCCCTTGTTACACCGAGGACATATCACTCATGTCCATGAGGATCATTAGTTCTCTATCAGCTGCTCCATTTCTAGTTCTCCGTACTAAGATTTTAGTCTATTTCCTACATGTCTGCTCAGTTGTGTAATTAGTTAAAATTAAGATAAACTGTTCGGATATGAAGCTGTCTCTGACAATGTCCGCATACTTTTATTTTCCTTTATCCAGGAGGAGCTTTTGAGATCAAGCGTCATCCATTTCTTAGTGACTTAGACTTTGATACCCTTCTAAGTCAAAAGCCAGAGTACGTTCCTCAGCTTGCGTCAGATGTGGACACCAGCTTATTTATCAGTAAGAAGAAGGAGACGTCATCTTGACTAAGTGTCTGTCTCGTCTTCCTTATTTTGTGACAATCAGTTCCCATTAATAAATGCTGACTGTGTTATACTGACAACCTCTAATAACACTTCATTATCTATGTCTTGCAGATCATTCTAATATGAAAAAACATCTGGTCTCAGAGGATGAGATGGGCACAAGTGAGGACAATGAGAGCCTTGACTTCAAAAACTTTACATCATCTTCTGAAAGGCTTTCTAAAGTAAGTATGTGATTAATAAATCCAAAATATGTATAAAAAAGACCTTTAAAGGCAGACATACAATTATTTCATATCTTATTGCTTCCGCATGTAGCTCTGTACCACCGTTACCTGGATGAAAATTAATGAGAATCCCAAGCTTTCTCCAGATTGTACTTTAGAATCCAGTACAAATATCTCAGAAATGTGAGTAGATTATGGAGTTATTACTGGGAACTCTACGCTGATATACTGTATGTGTATAACACCAAACATAGGACATAAATACCATAACATCAAATGCAGCATCCACCTCCCCATGGTCAGCCGTCATTGTACATTTGGCTTCAGAAACCATTGGTGATAACAGCCCATATCGGAGAGATGTAGTGTTACATGCCACACATTCTTGGTAGAAGGTAGCGTTGAGCAGAAGACCTTCCCACTATGGCAGTCATATGTCCTATTAGGTCTTATAGTCTGTGTTCTTATTGTGAGACAACTCCTTTTATACTGTGCTTACTTTTGATTTACATTTGTTTTTTTCAAACAGGCAGAAAGAATCTGTCCCTGTAGCTGATACAGAAGACGTCATTACCATTTTACCATCTTCGTCCCCACTATCAGGTATGTCCATGTCTACAGCACCAGCAATGGGAATGTTGACTTCAAGGCTCAAATATTTCCACATGGTTTTTCTGTGATAGGTCTCCTATGTTATTCATGATTCTACGGATCACAATTATGTTCCCCACGGGCCCATACTGTACCTCTATTTCCCTAACCTTCATCATCATGAGGAGACATCGTCTCCTATAATAGAATATCGCTCATCAGTGATGCACCACATGGCGGCACACAGGGCACTTACTGCGCTATATCAGTGACACATCTAATTCCCCTCAGATGGGATTATGTACATTATATAGGATTTATTCTGCCCTATTATGATATAATACCAGATTATCAGGCCTATAGGAGACAGGACTAGAACAATCCTACTATATACAGGAGACAAAGCAGATCCCATTAGGAGATGTCATTACTGAGGTTTTTTTATTTCTTTCTTTTCAGAATTTCCAGCTCAGAAGGAAAGAAAATCTACAGAAAATCTGAGTAAAGAAAAATCAAAAATGGAAAAAAGGGGAAAAAGAGACGAGGTAAGTGTGAGAATCAGCTCCATGTTGTGTGAGAATCATTCGTGTGGAGCAGATGTCATCTGTCAGTGATGGGATTATCACATGTATGATGGCTGACAGTGATCCCTGACCTCTGTGTGATAATATTCCTCTGCGTCCGGCCACAGTGACCGCACAGTAGGATCATGTCATATGGAGTCCCATCACTTACATTATATTTACTTCTCTTCTCATAGGTTCCACCTTCCGCCGGATCTTATCATCCTGCCGGCGCGGATTATCCAGGGCTGCTCGAGTATTTGCTTGTTGTTGCTGCTGCCCTAGAACCATCTAAAGGACGGGAAACCTAAGCATCCAGCGCCCTGAAGTCCAGCAGATCACCATCACTGCTGGACCTGTATAGAAGGACCTTCACCAGCTACCTGTTTCCTTCTGACTCTTACATCTAGACCCGGACATGTTTCGTTATCACATCTGTCACCAGGCTCCGTGGTAATCCTACTGCTCGCCTGTCCGGGCTTTTACTGATCACCTGGCATCTGACCCTGGCTGACTCCCTGACTATGATTGTGTCTGTTGATCCTGTTCCTAGTTTTACCCCTCCCTTATCCTTTATCCTATTATTAATTAAAATAAAAAAATAAATAAAAAAACTTCTAGGTTTACTTAATTTTTTTACATTTATCAAACTTATCTATGTATTTTGCTAACTGATAAAATTCAGTGCATTGAGATACAGGCCAGTGGCCGGACCTTATACTACAAACACTTATTACCTTTTGTGTCCAACATTTTACTTATGGGTTACAAATGTTCGAGTTGTAGGAATTGAACTATGTGTTACTTTGTGATGTCTGACATTGTAACTGTAACCTCTGAATTGAGAAACACCATGGAATAGCTACATACCGTATATACTCATGTATAAGCCGACCCCCTAATTTTGCCACAAAAAACTGGGAAAACTTATTGACTCGCGTATAACCCTAGGGTGAAAAATGATTATGCCCCCATATGATGCTCCACAGGTTATGCCCCCATATGCTGCACAGATTATGCCCAATATGCTTCAGAGATTATGCCCCCATATGCTCCAGATTATGCCCAATATGCTCCACAGATTATACTCCCATATGCTGCACAGATTATGCCCAATATGCTCCACAGATTATGCTCCCATATGCTGCACAGATTATGCCCAATATGCTCCACAGATTATGCCTCCATATGCTCCAGATTATGCCCAATATGCTCCACAGATTATGCCCCATATGCTGCACAGATTATACCCAAAATGCTCCACAGATTATGCCTCCATATGCTCCAGATTATGCCCAATATGCTTCAGAGATTATACCCCCATATGCTCCAGATTATGCCCCCATATATTCCACAGATTATGCCCCGTATGATCCACAGATTATGCCCCCATATGCTCCAGATTATGCCCCCATATGTTCCACAGATTTTGCCCCAATATGCTCCAGATTATGCCCAATATGCTTCAGAGATTATGCCCCCATATGCTTCAGATTATGCCCCCATATATTCCACAGATTATGCCCCCGTATGATCCACAGATTATGCCCCCATATGCTCCAGATTATGCCCCATATGTTCCACAGATTTTGCCCCCATATGCTCCAGATTATGCCCCCATATGCTTCAGATTATGCCCCCATATATTCCACAGATTATGCCCCCGTATGATCCACAGATTATGCCCCCATATGCTCTAGATTATGCCCCCGTATATTCCACAGATTATGCCCCCGTATGATCCACAGATTATGCCCCATATGCTCCAGATTATGCCCCCGTATGATCCACAGATTATGCCCCATATGCTGCACAGATTATGCCCAATAGTTCCACAGATTATGCCCCCATATGCATCAGATTATGCCCCCATATATTCCACAGATTATGCCCCGTATGATCCACAGATTATGCCCCCATATGCTCCAGATTATGCCCCGTAGTATGATCCACAGATTATGCCCCCATATGCTGCACAGATTATGCCCAATATGCTCCACAGATAATGCCTCCATATGCTGCACAGATTATGCCCAATATGCTTCAGAGATTATGCCCCATATGCTCCAGATTATGCCCAATATGCTCCACAGATTATACTCCCATATGCTGCACAGATTATGCCCAATATGCTCCACAGATTATGCCTCCATATGCTCCAGATTATGCCCAATATGCTCCACAGATTATGCCCCCATATGCTGCACAGATTATACCCAATATGCTCCACAGATTATGCCTCCATATGCTCCAGATTATGCCCAATATGCTTCAGAGATTATGCCCCATATGCTCCAGATTATGCCCCCATATATTCCACGATTATGCCCCAGTATGATCACAGATTATGCCCCATATGCTCCAGATTATGCCCCCATATGTTCCACAGATTTTGCCCATTGTGAGACAGTGAGAGTATGTGTGTTGAATGGGGTGTACATTTCACCTAGATACTTTGCTGACTGGTATAAGGGAAATGTATGGCTTTGTAAACCTAGTGGTAGAGAAAGGTCACTACACCTTACATTCAGTACACACTTGCAGCTCAGGCCTGAAACCACTCAGCTGTTAATTAGGAGACCAGAAGTAGGTGTCTGCGAACACAGACAGAGAGCTCGCTTAGTCTGGACAAGGAGTCCAGGCACAAGAAGGAGTCTCCAGGAGTATGAGCTGTCTCAGTCTGGGTGCTCGATGTACCCCGGACACAGGAGTAGTCTCTGTGAGAATCCATGCGGATAGCTGCTGAATAGGAGGGGAGCTCTCTCAAGTCTGGACGTTGGATATGCCTTCAGACACAAGGAGGAGACTCTGTGAAACTCCATGCTGGTAAATACTGAACATATGTGTTGTTTTGGGGACAGGCTGTTAGAGTCTGGACCCGGATAGAGAGGGAAATCTATCTAAGTGTAGTAAGTGGCTGGACAAGCCCAGGGCTTATGTTTATGATTTGGTTTTGATTATGTTCTGTTTGCTGTGGACTTTAATAAAACTGGTTGCGGACAGTTTTTACCAGAACTGCTGTCTGTGAATGAACTGTTTTCCGTGCCACTCCGTCTACCCGGACGGCGATCCCAGAGCTATATCCCCTGAAAAGCTTACAATATATATGCTCCAGATTATGCCCAATATGCTTCAGAGATTATGCCCCATATGCTTCAGATTATGCCCCCATATATTCCACAGATTATGCCCCCGTATGATCCAGATTATGCCCCCATATGCTCCAGATTATGCCCCCATATGTTCCACAGATTATGCCCCATATGTTTCACAGATTATGCCCCATATGCTCCAGATTATGCCCCATATGTTCCACAGATTATGCCCCCATATGCTCCATATTATGCCCCCATATGTTCCACAGATTATGCCCCCATATGCTCCAGATTATGCCCCATATGTTCCACAGCTTATGCCCCCATATGCTCCAGATTATGCCCCATATGCTGCACAATTATGCCCCATAGTATAGGCCTCATATGCGTGCTGCTGCAAAAAAATGACAAACTCACCTCTCGTTGCTGGGGGCCAGGTGCCGGTGTCCTGAGCAGGCGGTGACAGCGGCGCGCTATGGGGGACAGGTGCTGGTGTCACCGCTCGCTCAGGACCCCCGTACCTGAGATATTTACCTGTCCCGTTCCACCGCTGCACTGCTCCCTCGGTCTGATTCCTCTGGCTGTGAATGATCTGGCAGGGGGCGGGGCGTGCACTAACGACATCATCGCGCCCTCTACATGAACATTCACAGCAACAGGAGTCAGACCGAGGGAGCAGCGCAGTGGTAGAACGGGACAGGTAAATATCGCTATACTCACCACTCCGCCGGCGTATCCCTGCAGCCTCTCCTCTTCTCTCGGCGCTCTCCGCAGCGCTTCAGTCTTGCAGCGGTCACGTGGTTCCGCTCATTAAAGTCATGAATATGCGCATATTCATGACTTTAATGAGCGGTGCCATGTGACCGCTGCAGGAAGGAACCGGAGATCATGGGAGAAGCAGGGGGGCTGCAGAGACCGCGCCGGCGGAGGGGTGAGTATGATCTGACACCCCCGCTCCCCCTCCCCCGCCGACCCCGTATAATCCGAGAGGGGAACTTTCAGCCCTAAAAATTGGGCTGAAAATCTCGGCTTATACATGGGTATATACGGTAATTGTATTATTATTATTTTTTTATTATATAAAATACCTAATATGTTTTGGCAGTATGATATTGATCAAATAAAATGTTTTTAGTTCATGCTTCCTCATTTTTTTTCAATGACTCTCCATAGAGTGTGGTCATTATGTGTCAAGGGGCAGTAATAAGGCTATGGATGTGCCCGATATTCAGTGATCGTTTACTGTGAGCCTTTTGTTTATGGCCCTATACCCTCACATAGTCGTCCTAATTAGATCGTTAGACTGGCACCATCATCCCCCTCTAAACTCTGGATATAATTGGTATTTAAAAAAAATAAAAAACTTTCCTCACATACCGCCAGCTGAGATTTTTTGACAGCACTACCAAAACATACAAGGGAAATGAATAAATAACAGGACCATGCAAAATGGATAACAACATATTGCACTAAATCTCTTTTCCATATTACCACTTTTTTATTTTCATTTCTTACCTTATAACCAGACCATAGATTAGTAACAAGATAGGGAAGGAGAGTGGACAACTCTGATGCACGTATTGCTATAAAATGTTCTATGGTCCGAACTGGGCATATGTTTCCCGGAGTAGGATTAAGAGGGAGTCACGCATCCCTATCAGAAATATCTGTTTTCACCACTGTACTCTAACACAAAAAGATCCGTTATCCATTGTAATATTGTTGTGCACCAAATAGCTCAACCTCTTTTGAAGGTGGGATCAACTCTCTGATTCCAAGTGACCCCAAAAAATTAGAAAAAAACTAGCCAAAAAAAGATCATTTCTCTCTCGCCAGCTCTGATCAGAAGTAATGAGCTAACAACAGAGCGCACAGTCAGTACACATTGTAAGCAGAAAGTGAGCAATCAGAGACCAGTCCCACCCCCGCAAGTGACATTATTTGCAGTGGTGGTGCTGGCTTCTGCTCGCTCATTCTTTACTGACACTGTACAATGACAGTGCGCTCTAAAGCCGACTTGTTACTTCTGATCAGAGCTGACGAAAAAGCGCATTGTCACTGTGCGCTGAGAAGAACAGTTTACATTGACAGGAATCTACTGAGCATCAGTCGGAATGGGCAATTGATGTATGTTGAGTAGAGCAGGTACTAGCCCACCCGCTGAAATGGATATTACTGATGACACTTCACTTCAGGGAGGGGCAGAGGCTCCTGCAGTGACCACCGCTTCTGCCCCTGATGACGCTTTGGGATTCTCAAACAAAGTGTTATCAAAGAGGAAGTAGTAAAAAAATTAAAATAAAGCAGTTAGATAATGTAATATGGGAAGTGTATAGAAACTTTATTAAATAAAAAGATTACATTATGTCATTAAATAGATGAAGTTTAGGAAGAAAATAAAATTTTGTTCCAGACCACCTCTTAAACACCTTCACCCAGAATCCTGTTTTCACCTTCCTGACCAGGCCAAATTTTATAATTTTGAGCAGTGTCAATTTATGTGGTTAGAATTCTGGAACTCTTCAATGGATCCCACTGATTCTGAGAACGTTTTCTTGTGACATATTGTGCTTCATGATAGATATAATATTTGTTTGACATGACTTGCATTTATTTGTGAAAATATCCGAAATTTGGCAAAAATTTGGAAAATTTAGCAATTTTAAAACTTAAATTTTATGCTATTAAATCAGGGAGTTAAGTCACACAAAGTAGCTAATAAATAACGTTTACTACATGCTTACTTTACATCAGCACAATTTTTCAATAGGAATTTTGACCTACGATTCATGATTTTTCCAACAAAATTTACATAACAATTTTTTTTAGGGACCACATTATATTTGAAGTGACTTTGAGGGGTCAATATGATAGAAAATACCAAAAAGTGACACCATTCTAAAAACTGCACCCTTCAAGGTATTTATTAACCCTTTGGGTGCTTCACAGGAATTAATGAATTCCACATTTAACTTTTTTTCTCAAAAATTTAACTTTAGACTCAAATTTTCTTATTTTCACAAGAGTAAGAGGAAAAAATTGAAACCAAAATTTGTTGTGCAATTTCTCCTGAGCAATTCGATATCAAATATATACGGAAAAACTATTGTTTGGGCACACGGAAGAGCTTGGAGGGGAAGTAGTGCCATTTGACCTTATAAATGTAAAATTGCTGGTCTAATTAACGAACGCCATGTCGTGTTTGGAGAACCTCTGATGTGCCTAAATAGTGGAAGCCGTTCACATGTGACAGCATTTTGGAACTTGACTCCTCAGTTAACTTAATTAGTTGTGTGGTGAGCAGGATGAACCCCAGGTGTTTCACAGAAGTTTATAACGTTGAGCCGTGAAAAAAAAATAACATTTTCCACACAAAAATGTTTTTTAGCTCCTAATTTTGCATTTTAACAAGAGTAATAGGAAAAATTGCACCATACAATTTGTTGTGCAATTTCTCCTAAATGAGCCGATAGCCCTTATCGGAGGGAAAACTACTGTTTTGGCGCACGGCAGTCTCAGAAGAGAAGGAGCGCCATATGACTTTTTGAATGCAAAATTTGCTACATTTGGAGAACCCCTGATGTGCCTAAGCAGAAGAAACCCCCTCAAGTGACCCCATTTTGGAAACTGGGCGCCTCAGGGAACCTATCTAGATGTGTGGTGAGCACCTTTAACCCCCAGGTTCTTCACAGAAGTTTATTATGTTGAGCTGTAAAAAAAAACACATTTTTCTCACAAAAATATTCTTTTAGTCCCAATTTTTTATATTTTCACAGGAGTAACAGGAGAAAATGCATCATAAAATTTGTTATGCAATTTATCTTGTAGTGCAGCGGTATTCACACCATGCAGCTGAGTATTTTGTTGCTATTGGCTCCTGAGCTTCTGCCTGTTTGCTTGTGGACTTCCTGCTGCTGCTGCTCGTTACTCGGTGCTCTACCTCTCCTCGTTCAGCTGCTCTCTGTCCTAGGATGTGCTGCTTGATCCTGACCAGGGTTACCTATTGTCTGGACTACTAGTATGGAGCTACTTGCCTCTAGAACTGCTGTGGTCAGTAAAAAGTTCTGACTTCATTATCTCTTCTTGGACTGTGTCTGCTGGGCTGCGGTGCTGGACTTGAGCGGGACTTTACAGCACTAAAAGGTACTTTTAGAGACCTTCTTCAGTTAAAGCTCCACCTGTGTATTTCTTGACTTCCACATATAAGTGCCATGTGCACAAGTGATCAAATATTATTGCTGATCTTTCACGTTTAAGCACTGTGTGCAGTCTCACAAATATTAATGCTGGACTTCTACGTTTAAATACTGTGTGTGTTCTTACTCATATTATTACTGGACTTCCATATTTAACCCCTTTACCCCTAGGGTGGTTTGCATGTTAATGAGTGGGCCAATTTTTACAATTCTGACCACTGTCCCTTTATGAGGTAATAACTCTGGAACGCTTCCATGGATCCTGGTGATTCTGACATTGTTTTCTAGTGACATATTTTACTTCACGATAGTGGTAAAACTTCTTTGCTGTGACTTGCATTTATTTGTGAAAAAAATGGAAATTTGGTGAAAATTTTGAAAATTTCGCAATTTTCCAAATTTGAATTTTCATGCCCTTAATTTGAATTTTCATGCCCTTAAATCACACAGATATGTCACACAAAATGCTTAATAAGTAAAATTTCCCACATGTCTACTTTATATCAGCACAATTTTGGAACCAAAGTTTTTTTTTGTTAGGAAGTTATAAGGGTTAAAAGTTAAACACCGATTTCTCATTTTTACAACACCATTTTTTTTTAGTGACCACATCACATTTGACGTCACTTTGAGTTGTCTATATGATAGAAAATACCCAAAAGGGACACCATTCTAAAAACTGTACGCCTCAAGATGATCAAAACCACATTCAAGAAGTTTATTAACCCTTCCGGTGCTTCACAGGAATTTTTGTAAAATTACTTCAGATTCAAATTTTTTTATTTTCCCAAGGGTAACAGGAGAAATTGGACTCCATAAGGTATTGTGCAATTTGTCCTGAGTACGCTGATATCCCATATGTGGGGGAAACCACTGTTTGGGCGCAAGGAAGAGCTCGGAAGGGAAGGAGCGCCGCTTTCAACGCAGAATTGGATGGAATTGAGAACGGATGCCATGACGCGTTTGGAGAGCCCCTGATGTGCCTAAACAGTGAAAACCCCCACACAAACGACCCATTTTGGAAACTAGACCCCCCAAGGAACTTATAGTGTGTTGAGAACTTTGATCCCCCAAGGGCGTCACAGAAGTTTATAACGTAGAGCCGTAAAATTAAAAAATCATATTTTTTTCCATATAAATGATCTTTTCACCCTCAATTTTTATTTTCCCAAGGGTAACAGGACCACAAAAGTTATTGTGCAATTTGTCCTGAGTACGCTGATATCCCATATGTGGGGTAAACCACTGTTTGGGGGCATGGCAGAGCTTAGAAGGGAAGGAGCGCCGTTTGACTTTTTCAATGCAGAATTGGCTGGAATTGAGATCGGACGCCAAGTCGCGTTTGGAGAGCCCCTAATGTGCCTAAACAGTGGAAACCCCCACAAGTGACCTCATTTTGGAAGCTAGACCCCCAAGGAACTTATCTAGATGTGTGGTGAAAACTTATAACCCCCAGGTGTAGCACTAAATTTTAAAGCGCACGGGCTTCAAAATAAAAAAAAATCATATTTTTTCCACAAACATGATCTTTTTGCCCCCAATTTTTTATTTTCCCAAGGGTAACAGAAGAAATTAGACCCCAAAAGTTATTGTGCAATTTGTCCTGAGTATGCTGATACCCCATATGTGGGAGTAAACGACTGTTTGGGCACATGGCAGAGTTCAGAAGGGAACGAGCACCAGATTTTACTGTTATGGTTTGCAGGTGCCATGACCCACTGGGAGAGCCGATGAGGTGCCAAAACAGGAGAATCCCGTATAAGTGAACGTGGCAATACCCCATATGTGGCTGTACAGTGCTATTAGCCATGCAGAGAGACTAGGGAGGAACGGAGCACTATTTGCCTTATTCAATTGAATGAGTCTGTGCACATGTTAGTGTGATTCCATGGGCTGTGTGTCCGTGGGCAAAACACGCTGACATATCCATTTTTTAATGTCAGCACGGGCCACAAAACATCCAGCACACGTGCATACGCATAACACACATGGATGTCATCCATGTGACATGCATAGCTGAGGTGCCCATGGCTGAGCATGATCGACTGAAGATAGCATTCATAATACCCATGGGATTATTCGAATTCAACAGGATGCCCTTCAGCTTCAGTAACGCCACTGAAACCTTTCAATGAGTGATGGAGAGATGTTTGGGAGATCTGCACTTTGAGGCTAACCTCATTTATCTGGATGACGTCGGCCATGCGGTTGGTAAAATGAGCGCCAAAGTCGGATTTCCCAGAATGCTTGCAGGCGCCTTTTTTTCAGCCAATGTGTGTAGCCCTGGTACACAATACCAGGAGGATGAGTGGAGAGGTAACAGTTAAGGTCTCTTCATACATCACGTACACTTCTGACACACCCAGCAGGGGTGTGGAAGGGAGTGATTTTAGTCAGTCAGTTTCCTGTCCTTGGACAGAGTAGACGTGTCCAGTTTGAGCCTGTCAGCAGTTCAGAAAGTGGAGGCTGGTACAGGTGGTCTAATTCACCTTAGCCTAGTCAGAGCTGTGCCCCACTGGAAGAAAGACTGAACTATCTATTAAGAGTCGAGCAATTCGAAGGGCAAAGTGGAAGGAAGATTATTGGAAAAGTGCTTTTGGCTTGGAAAAGTCCTGCACATTGCTACCGGTCACTGGGGACCGAAGGATCACTATTAGCTACAAGCATAGTGGTAAGAAAACCAGGGATTTACCGGACCCTAGGTCGCGGCAAACAGCCCCCATATAGTCAGTACGTAACTGGAGTCAGGTGGAATAGGGACTTTGAGTCAAGCGCAGACAAAAGCAGGAACCTAGTTTCATCAATTGGAAGACTTCACCACAAATCTGACTGGGCAGAACAGCTCTGGAATAGCTGAAGTTAAAGAGGGAACTACGCTGCAAGCTGGTTGTACTCATCGTTATTGGACAGTAAAGGAGGCCCCTAACTTGCTTAGCTGTTGCCTCAAAGCTCATCCTCCATCAACCCCATCAGCCTCCCTGGGACCTGTCTTACCATCTTGCAAGTAAAGGTATGGAAAGACGCTGACCGTGTGAGACTGTGTTATTTATCTGCACCCGACTTCACTGACTTCATAGACTTTGAGGGACCAGTCCCACCTGTAGGGGACCTGACATCTAGCTGCCTCACCATCCCCTCAGAGATCTACAGCAGCGCTGGTACAAATTACCAGAATACTACAGGTGGCGTCACGAACTGTAAATATATCTATCCCCTGTAAATATATCCCCAACATACGCCAGACCGCCAGGGCCACAGACCGAGCCACAGCTACCTGTGACAATCCCATAGACTTCCATGGGCTCGGCTCTGAGTACCCCATTGCCCTGGTAACCCACAATTGTGGTGGCGGGTCGACACAAAACTTTGGCGTCACGAACAGGATACGAAACTTGCAGCATTGCGAGCCCTGTGTGCCTGTGGAGTGTTTTGGTGAAAAAGACTGTTGCTATTGTTTGGCGCCAAATACCGCCATATTTGCCGCCAGATTCGCGCCCTAAGGCGCTGGAGAAGAAGGTGGGCGTACCTGAAAGAGCGCGCAAAGTCTTGGACACGCCCCGGCTCTGACTCATCGGCAGGTCCTGCAACAGGAAGTGAACGCTCTGACATCAGAGCGCCTGCGACGAAGGTCCTGTTCTCACTGCGGTGCCTGTGAAGTAGCAGCATCTGAAACCGGTAGGCTCCGTTTAACCAAGGGGGCGCTAAGATGTCACAACAACCGGCTGACAGTGCGGCCCCGGCCGGAGGCCCCAATCCCGCACCGTCTGGTATTGTAGCGCCAGATGGGGGCGCAGGCCCTGCACCCAGTCCGGTAGTCCCGATCATGCCACTAACGCTCCCATATATGCCTGGGGCGAAATGGCTTCCCCAATACAGCGGTGGGCCAGGCACTTTAGCAGGCTTCAAGCGGAAGTTATGCAGCATCCTAGAAATGTACTCCATGCCTGAGAGACAAAAAGCTGCTGTGCTAATAGGGCAGCTAACTGGCGCTGCTGAGAGGGAAGTGGAGACTTGGGATACCGTTGATCAGGAGTCGGTACCTGCGATCTTCCTTAAGCTGCATGCCATATTTGAAGACCGCACAGAAACGGATCTCCGGATGGCCTTCTATCACTGTTCACAACAGCCAGGTGACAGCATCCGGGACTATGCTTGCCGACTACAGGGAGCCCTGAGAGCCCTCAAGCAAATTAACAATTTAAATGCTATCGACGAGAATAGAATGCTGAAAGAACAATTTATACAGGGATTGAGATCCCCAGAGGAACGCAGAACTGTAAATTGGTGGTCCTTAGATCATCCGGATGCTACCTTTGATGCCCTAAAGGACATGGCAATAAAAGGGCTGCGGCCCCTGGGCAAACCTGAGGTGGCCACCCAACATCATCAGGGTGAAGTCACTCTGGAACCGGCAGTAACCCCCTGTTCGTGACGCCAAAGTTTTGTGTCGACCCGCCACCACAATTGTGGGTTACCAGGGCAATGGGGTACTCAGAGCCGAGCCCATGGAAGTCTATGGGATTGTCACAGGTAGCTGTGGCTCGGTCTGTGGCCCTGGCGGTCTGGCGTATGTTGGGGATATATTTACAGGGGATAGATATATTTACAGTTCGTGACGCCACCTGTAGTATTCTGGTAATTTGTACCAGCGCTGCTATAGATCTCTGAGGGGATGGTGATGCAGCTAGATGTCGGGTCCCCTACAGGTGGGACTGGTCCCTCAAAGTCTATGAAGTCAGTGAAGTCGGGTGCAGATAAATAACACAGTCTCACACGGTCAGCGTCTTTCCATACCTTTACTTGCAAGATGGTAAGACAGGTCCCAGGGAGGCTGATGGGGTTGATGGAGGATGAGCTTTGAGGCAACAGCTAAGCAAGTTAGGGGCCTCCTTTACTGTCCAATAACGATGAGTACAACCAGCTTGCAGCGTAGTTCCCTCTTTAACTTCAGCTATTCCAGAGCTGTTCTGCCCAGTCAGATTTGTGGTGAAGTCTTCCAATTGATGAAACTAGGTTCCTGCTTTTGTCTGCGCTTGACTCAAAGTCCCTATTCCACCTGACTCCAGTTACGTACTGACTATATGGGGGCTGTTTGCCGCGACCTAGGGTCCGGTAAATCCCTGGTTTTCTTACCACTATGCTTGTAGCTAATAGTGATCCTTCGGTCCCCAGTGACCGGTAGCAATGTGCAGGACTTTTCCAAGCCAAAAGCACTTTTCCAATAATCTTCCTTCCACTTTGCCCTTCGAATTGCTCGACTCTTAATAGATAGTTCAGTCTTTCTTCCAGTGGGGCACAGCTCTGACTAGGCTAAGGTGAATTAGACCACCTGTACCAGCCTCCACTTTCTGAACTGCTGACAGGCTCAAACTGGACACGTCTACTCTGTCCAAGGACAGGAAACTGACTGACTAAAATCACTCCCTTCCACACCCCTGCTGGGTGTGTCAGAAGTGTACGTGATGTATGAAGAGACCTTAACTGTTACCTCTCCACTCATCCTCCTGGTATTGTGTACCAGGGCTACACAAATGAGCAAGGACGTACATTGTGGGCAACGAGATGACATGTGCAGCGTCCACCACCAGTTTAGAGAAGGGCATGGCAATGATTGGATTGCTTTGGGGGGCATCATAGTGTCTATAAAAGCCCTGACCACCGACTTCCATTTTACTTCTGCCGATCTTAACAGTAGGGAGAGGTTGCTGACGCTGTTTATCAGTAGGGAGAGAGTTAGGGCTGGAAAGAGAAGTTCTTATGTGCTTGTGCTGATAGCAATTGTGCTGTAGTTAGTGTGGAGTGACAAGGGAGGATTTTCTTGTGTACAGCAGCACTGGTTATTAGGCTGCCTGATAGCTGTATTGCTGTGTGTACACTGCTGTGCAGACTGCTTTTTACACAGCACTAATACTTTTATTCTTTTTTTCTGCACAGTTACCGAGGGTTCATTTTTTCCCACACCGTATAGAGCTGTACGCTCCTCACACACTACCGCGTACCGGCTGGTATCAAGGACAAATACATGCTGACAATCTGTGCGTGACTCCGGAAATAAATAAGATTTAAATTTTTGCCTACACCGTATACAGCTGTACGCTTCTGATATAGTACCGTATTTCTGCTGTTTTTATTATGGTCAAAGCCATACTGAGTGAGCGTCTGTGTGTGACTCCGGAAATATATACAGAGATTTAAATTTTCCCCTACACCGTATACTACTGTACGCTTCTGATACAGTACCGTATTTCTGCTGTTTTTATTATGGTCAAATCCATACTGAGTGAGCGTCTGTGTCTGACTTCGGAAATATATACGGAGATTTAAATTTTCCCCTTCACCGTATACAGCTTTAAGCTTCTGATGCAGTACCGTTTTTCTGCTTTTTGTATTACGGTCAAATCCATACTGAGTGAGCGTCTATGTCTGACTCCATAAATATACACGGAGATTTAAATTTTCCCCTACACCGTATACAGCTGTACGCACCTCATAAAGTACCATATATTTGCTGGTATTTTTGGTACATTTTCCCAAACATGAGGAAGTATGGTGGAAGAGGCCGCGGACGTGGGCGGGGGGGGCCAGCTAGTCCTGATGGTGGTGGTGGTGCATCTGCTGGTAGTGCCAAAAGTACAGTAGCACCTAAGGCAGGAGGTGTTGAGCCTGCGTCATCATCTGGCTCCAGAAGGCCTGGAAGGCTCCCTTTTCTGGGAGTAGGTAAACCGCTTTTAAAGCCGGAGCATCAGGAACAGGTTTTGGCTTACATTGCCGAAACAGCCTCCAGCTCTGTCACATCCTCTTCTGAAGCTTCAAAAACTGCAAGCACTGATTCGTCAGTGCAGGCTCCTGGTCAGGAGCAACACCTTTCCTTGTGTCCTTCACCCCCACCAAAAGTGAAGGATGCGGCAGGCCACACTTCAGATTACTTCCTGGAGCTCTTTTCACATACCATGCCTAACTTATCAAGTCAAATCCTGAATTCCCCAGTCCAAGATTAATATGACATGGAGTGCACTGATGCACAGCCACTGCTGTATGATTCTGCTGGTACATTCACCCAGAGCACTTACATTGCCCTCCTCTACTGAGCCAGAATCTGACCCTGATGAAACTCAGGTGCCCCTTCCCGCATACTATACCACCTTACACAGTGACATAGAGGAAGGTGCAGATGAAATTGAAGAGTTGATGGATGACCCAGTTGACTCGGATTGGCATCCATTGGGGGAAGAGAGTGCCGCTGGCAATAGCTCAGAAGAGGAGAAGGATCTGCAGCAGGCATCGACATCGCAGCTGTGGTTATCTGGCAGGCCAGTAGCAGCCTAAAAACGTGTTAAAAAAACAAAAAGAGTTGCAGGACAGCTTGGCCAGACGGTCAAATTAGAACAGCGTGCAAGCCCTGAAAAGTTTTCCCATAGCAGGAAGAGTGCAATGTGGCACTTTTTTGACCAAAATCCTATTGATGAGCCAAAGGTTATCTGTAAGAAGTGCGGAAGTATCTTTAGCCGAGGGAAAAATCTCCGAAATTTGAATACCAGTTGCATGCTTAGACATGTAAACACTATGCACTTGCAAGCGTGGACGGACTACAAAACCTCAGGTAGCACACGTGCACCTGCATCGACTGAAGGTAGCCAGCAACATTACATCGCTTCCCCCACTGTAAGCCCACCGGTTAGCACACCACCAGCAAGAAATGTTGAGGTGCTGTCGCAAGGCCAAAGCAGTCAGGGAATCCCAATGGTTTTCCAACGAAAGACTGCATCTAGGCCATCACCACCACCATCACCACCCCCCTCTCAGTCTGCCATGTCCACCGCTAGTTCCACCATATGCAACTCTCACGTCCAGCTCATCGTAGTAGAGACTCTGAGTAGGACAAGAAAGTACTCATCCTCTCATCCGAATACACTGGCTTTGAACGCCTACATTGCCAAACTGATCTCATTAGAGATGATGCCCTTCCGTTTCGTTGAAAGCGCAGCGTTCTGAGAGCTCATGGCCTACGCTGTCCCATGCTATGACCTACCCAGTCGGCACTTCTTTGCTAGAAAAGCCATCCCTGCCCTCCACTTGCATGTGAAAGACCGCATTGTCCATGCACTCAAACAATCAGTGAGTGGAAAGGTACACCTCACAACAGATGCATGGGCCAGTAGTCATGGCCAGGGCCGTTACGTGTCCATCACTGCGCACTGGGTTAATGTGGTGGATGCAGGTTCCACAGGGAACAGCGGCGGTGGGACAGTGCTGCCTAGCCAATGGTATAGACAACAGTTGGCTGTAGGCGTTCGACCCTCCTCCAGAAGCGAAAACTCGTTGACAGAGCGCAGTCGCACGAGCACTCCATCCGCAGCTGCCAGTGTTGCACATGAGGTGGTAAGCATCAGCAGGCTGTTTTAAAGATGATGTCTTTGGGAGACAACAGACACACAGCGGAGATACTGGCCGACTACTTGCAGCGAGAAACTGAGTCATGGCTGGGCAGTCTACATCTTGAGCCAGGCAAGGTAGTCAGTGATAACGGCCGTAATTTTGTGGCGGCCATAGCCCTGGCAAAACTCAGACACATACCTTGCCTGGCTCACACCTTGAACCTGGTGGTGCAGTGCTTCATAAATAATTATCCGGAGTTACCAGCCCTGCTCCATAAGGTGCGAAGACAGTGCTCTCACATCCGTCGCTCACGCGTAGACTCCAGTCGTATGCAGAGGCTGCAGCGATTGCTCCACCTCCCCGAGTACCGCCTAATCATAGACGTTGCAACAAGGTGGAACTCCACCATGCACATGGTTGAAAGGCTGTGCGAACAGAGGCAGGCTCTAATGCATTTGTGGGAGGATACACGGGCAGGCAGTTTGACGGCAGACATTGAGTTGTCGGGTGTGCAGTGGTCAAAGCTGAAAGACCTCTGTAAAGTCCTTCAGTGGTTTGAGGAATGCACATGGCTGGTAAGCACAGACGACGCCAACATAAGCATGAGCATCCCAATTATGCGTCTGCTCATGCAAACTTTGACGCACATTAAGGATCAGGCGTCTGCAGTGGAGGAGGAAGAGGAGGAGGATGAGGGAATCCTTGATGACAGTCAGCCATTGTCTGCTCAGGGAACTGTCCTGGACAAGGTGGAGGACGAAGAGGAAAAAGAGGAGGATGAGGGGGATGATTATTTGGGGAGGATGCTTCTCAGGGGGCAAGAGAAAATGTTGGCTTGCCAAGGTCAGGTACAGGGTTTGTGCATGACTGGAAGGATGTGGATTTGGCAGAAAGTGCTCCTCCACCCACCACTGGCAGTGCATCATTGACACCTGGAACATTGGCCCACATGTGTGATTATGTCTTTCGGATCCTAAAAAGGGACCCCGCATTGCCAAAATTATGAAGGATGACGACTACTGGTTGGCCAGCATCCTCGATCCACGCTATAAAGGCAAATTACAGAACATCATGCCACAGGAGAACCTAGAGCTAATATTGGCGAACAAACAAGAAACTCTGGTAAACCGTTTGTTAGAGGCATTCCCAGCACACAGCAGCGGTGCAGGTTCTACCATGAGCCATACTGGGCAACAAGGAAAAGGTGTTCGTGGTGCACACAGCCGAAGTGGCGTTGGAGACAGGGGTTTCATGACCATGCTGTGGACTGATTTCTCGAGTACCGCTCACACGACTGGTAATACTGAATCGATTGCAACAGACAAGAGACAGCAATTGTCAACTATGGTTCAAAATTACCTCTCCTCCCTATAGATGTTCTCCCTCACAGTTCATTCCCCTTTGACTACAGGGCCTGTAAACTGGACACCTGGCCTGAATTGGCACAATATGCCTTACAGCAGCTTGCTTGCCCTGCTGGTAGTGTGCTATTAGAAAGAGTCTTCAGTGCTGCTGGATCAATCCTGACAGAAAGAAGGACCCGGCTGTCGACCCAAAATGTAGGTGATCTCACCTTCATTAAAATTAACCATGCCTGGGTTTCAAAGGATTTTGTACCACCTTCCCCTGATGACACATAGGTTGCCAGCAAAATGGCTCGCTTTGTCCTCCTCTTCCGCCAACTTCTCCAATTCCTCCATTTGCAGCTGCTGAACGTCCAGCCTACACCTCAACATATGCCAGTTTTTCCACCTCCCTAACTGGGCTGTACCCCACCCCAGGGCCGGCGTCAGCACCTGGCACACCTGGGCAAGTGCCGGGGCCCTGAGCAGGTGTGGGGGGGCCCACTCGCCGTCAGAGAATCCGGCGCACTATGAGGGGCCCTGTGCCAGTGCAGGCGCCCACGAGTGTGCCCCCCCTGCTTGCTCAGGGCCCCAGCACTTGCAATACTTACCTCTCCCTGCTCCACCGCTGTGACGTCTTCCGCATTTCCTGACAGTGATATTCAGGTAAGAGAGCGCGATGACATCACGTTTGTGCGCCCTCTGCCTGAACAGTCACAGTACAGAGAGCTGGAAGATGGCGACGCTGAGGAGTCCAGAGTAGAGCAGTGCCCAGCGAGGAGAGGTATTTCATTTTTTTTAATGTTTGGAGCAATAAATGGGGAGCATTATACACTGGAGAATTATATATGGGGCCCATCATACACTTGAGCATCATAGATAGGGCCCATTATGCACTGGAGCATTATATATGGGGCCCATCATACACTGGAGCATCAAATACGGGGCCGATTATACACTGGAGCATCATATGGGGCCCATTATATATGGAACATTATATAGGCCCATCATATACTAGAGCATCATATGGGGTTCATTATTTATGGGGCATCATATAGGGCCCTTTATATATGGAGCATCATATGGAGCACATATGGGGCCTATTCTGTATGGAGCATTATATGGAGCTCATTCTGTATGGAGCAATAAATGGGGCCCATCATATACTGTATGGAGCTTTATATGCGACTCATTATACTGTATGGAGCAATATGTGGGGCTCATTATACTCTATGGGGACCGTCCTATACTGTATGGCACATTATATGGGGACCATTATATACTGGAGCATTACGTGGAGCTCATCATATACTGTATGGAACATTATATGGTACCAATTATGTATGGAGCAATTTATGGGGTTCATTATTCTGTATGGAGCAATATATGTGGCTCATTATACTGTATGAAGTGTTGTGAATGTTCTGGAAATGAATTCTGAGCAGAAGCTCCCTCTGGTGGTTACAAGCAGTACTGAACCATTCAATGAGGATTGGCAATCAGGATTCACAGACTGGCTTGATAAAAGGGAGGTTCCCTCCCATCATGGTTGCCGGTGAGCAATTGTTCTTGTCTCAACTGTGGTTCCTGGTTCACTTGGAAGCTTGCTGAGTCTTGCCTCTTCTTCTGCTTTCAGATAAGATATTTTCTGTTTTTGTTTTTGTGCTTACCATTTGCATATTTCTCTGCATTTCTGTGAGGTTAGCCAGGTTCCCCCACCCCGGGGGGCTTTGGCTCCGCTCAGTTCCTCTGGAGCCATTGTTATTTGTTCATTTGCCTTTTCCAGTTTTTTCAGTGGCTGCGGCTTAGTTTTGTTACACCAGAGAACTGATTTAGGTGGTAGAGGTCGTGTGATCTCAGGTGTTTTTGCAATCAGTACGTTGGCATTTTTTAGGTTTTTTTTTTGGATTGCAGTGAATATCCTTTCTATCCTTTTCTGTCTAGGCAGATTGGGCCCCAGCGTTTGCTCATACTATTTTCTGTCTGTGTTTGTATTTCCTCTTGTCTAACCGCCATTACATGTTTGGGGACTTCCTATGTTCTTTGGGGATCTGCTCCGGGGCAGATAGCTTTCCTCTTTCTATCTTTAGGTGTAGTTAATCTCTCAGGCTGTGACGAGGCGTCTAGGACCAATGTAGGAACGCTCCACGGCTGCCTTTAGTTATGGTGGTTAGTCAGGGTACTGCAATCCAATAGATTCCAACCTCTCTGGTGTATTGACGTTTTTGCCTGCTCTCCTCAGCTACCGAAACATAACAATGAAGCATTATATTCTGTATGGAGCATCATATATGGGACTCATTATTCTGTATGGAGTAATATATGGGGCTCATTATTCTCTATAGAGCAATATATGGAGCTCATTATTCTGTATGGCGCACTATGTGGTGCCCATAATACTGTATGGAGGACTATACTGTCCGGTTTATGAGCTATTGCAGAATTTACAATAGATATCACTCATGTAATGTAAGAAGTGAAGTACTTGGCATTGTACTATACCTATATTTCCCTGCCGTATCGGAGCATCATGAATTGTGGTATGTGTTAAAGGGGCCCACTGAGACTCTTTTGCCCGGGGCCCACGAAAACCTGGAGCCAGACATCCCCCCCCACAACTTTAGCCAAATAACCCCCAGTTTTAATGCGTTAATATTATTATAAAGTAAATTAATGTTGACAAGCTTAAGTAATTAGAATTGATGTCGTTGGCATTGAAATGGGCACTGTAGGTGTATTTACTGTCTTGCATTGACTTGCATTGGGGTCGGGTCGAGAATCAGTCCGAACTCTGACTTTTTCCGATAGTCGGTTGATTTTGTTCGACTCGACATTTGATAAAGTCGGGTGGTCTGAAACAAGACTCGACCCTACCGGAGGCAAAGTTGCTCATCTCTAGTTAGTATCTATTCAGTTTGACCATCCGCCATCTTGTTGTGGTTTCTGGCTACTGGGCTGTTTTCCCCTGGTGCTGGGCTTGTCGTTGGTCAGGTGATTGTATCACCGTTTATTACCCTGCACCTGCCTCCCAGTCCTTGCTGGACATCAGTGTTAATCCGCTTGAGTTCTGGCTATGAGCCTTAATAGCGTTGTGCTATACTTTGTGCAGTTCTGGGATCTCTAGCTCTGCTTGCTTTATCTTTTGTTTTTTCCTTTTGTTTCTGCAGCTTCCTCTGTTTCCCTACTAGGAGGTTACCAGTGTTTTGTTCCCAGTCCCTAGATCTTTCAGGGATCCCCTTCCCCCACCTTCAGGTCTTCTCGAGTTTAGACTAGGATCATCAGTGGGTCCATTTGCAAGGAATAGGTCACCCGCTCCATCGTAGGGATTGAGTTTAGTCCTAGTGCAGGGTCAGATTCACCCCCTTGTTATGTTTCGGTAACTGAGGAGAAATAGCAAAAATAGCCAAAGTCGCAATACACCAGAGAGGCTGGAAACTATTGGGTTGAAGGACCCTGAACTAACCGCAACACTAGAAGTAGCCGAGGAGCGTACCTACGGTGATCCTAGACGCCTCGACACAGCCGGAGAGATAGCTACACCTAAAGGCAGAAAGATGAAAGCTAACTGCCCTGTAGCAGAACCCCCAAAGAATTAGGAAGCCCCCAAACATGTAATGGCGGTTAGACAAGAGAAAATACGAACACAGACAGAAAATAGAATGAGCAAACGCTGGGGCCCATTACTGTCTAGATAGAAAAGTATAGGAAAGAATTCTGACTGCAACCCAAAAAAACCCTGACAAAAATACCAACACTTCTGATTAACAAAAAACCCGAGATCACACGACCTCTACCACCTAAATCAGATCTCTGGTGTAACACACAGCAATTCAGCAAATAAAAAGCGACACTGCAAAAGAGCAAAAGTGCAAACACAACTGAGCACAAATGCAGAGCCAGGCCCCAAAAGGGGACCAGGCTGAAGTCTGCTGCAAGGCAGCAAACCAACAAGGAAAATTCAACCAGAGGAAAAAAAAACAGCAAATCACTTATCTGAATAAGAGCAGGAATGCAAGCTGAGCTCCAAGGAAGACCTGAAGAACAATTGATTACCGGCAAGGCTGCTGGGAGTTCAGGTCACTTATATCAGACCATTCGGATCCAGCTGAGAGCCATTCAGCAATTAGTTCATTACCCTCAGCAACCACCGGAGGGAGCCCCAGCTCCGAAGTCGCCTCCAACGTATTCACAACACCCCCCGCTCTATTCCTGAGTTGAAAACAAACACCCAAGTGCATAAGATACAGGGGGAAAGAAAAAACCACCAAGGCAAGTTAAGGACACAATGTTAAAGTTTTATTGAAAAAATTTTTTTACATAAAAATATTGCACAAACATTGAAATATAGATAAAAAGGAAGCAAGAACACCACCTAATAATGCCCAATACCCAGGCTTACAATGCGTATAACCAGGTAAGTATACAAGAATTATGGAAATACAAAATATCAATTATCCAATGGCCTGGTGTAACCAGTGCACAAATAATACCCAAACACAAATGGTGCAGACTGAACAGAAAAATGTGCTAATGATAATAAATAGACACAAATGTAATAAAAAACCATGTAAAATGAACCTAATTATGTGTGTCAACAGTGCAAAATCCCAAGACAAAAATACAAAAAAGAAATAAATTAAATAATTACTTGGAATTGCGCACTATTAAGTAACATAAGGTGCAATGGTGCTATACAAAAAAGAAGCAATGCTAAAATGAAAAAACAGCACCAATGTGCACAATCCCAAGACAAAAGTGCAAAAAGAAATTAATATTGCACACTATTAAGTAATATAAAGTGCAACAGTGCTATACAAAAAGGAAGCAATACTAAAATAAAAAAAACCAGCACCAGTGTGCACAATTGCTGTGCAAAATAAAGCATGAACTAAAAAGGGGGTGTAGTAAATATCAAAGACAATGCCTGTGTACACCCAAAATAGCCATGAGGATAATAAGTAAACAATACCTGGAAAAAACCGGGGGAGGGAAAAAGGTGGTGTCAATGCCTCCTAGAACGCGCCCCGACGCGCGTTTCGGAAAATCTTCCTTGACGAAGGAAGATTTTCTTCCGAAACGCGCGTCGGGGCGCGTTCTAGGAGGCATTGAGACCACCTTTTTCCCTCCCCCGGTTTTTTCCAAGTATTGTTTACTTATTATCCTCATGGCTATTTTGGTGTGTACACAGGCATTGTCTTTGATATTTACTACACCCCCTTTTTAGTTCATGCTTTATTTTGCACAGCAATTGTGCACACTGGTGCTGTTTTTTTTATTTTAGTATTGCTTCCTTTTTGTATAGCACTGTTGCACTTTATATTACTTAATAGTGTGCAATATTAATTTCTTTTTTGCACTTTTGTCTTGGGATTGTGCACATTGGTGCTGTTTTTTCATTTTAGCATTGCTTCTTTTTTGTATAGCACCATTGCACTTTATGTTACTTAATAGTGCGCAATTCCAAGTAATTATTTAATTTATTTCTTTTTTGTATTTTTGTCTTGGGATTTTGCACTGTTGACACACATAATTAGGTTCATTTTACATGGTTTTTTATTACATTTGTGTCTATTTATTATCATTAGCACATTTTTCTGTTCAGTCTGCACCATTTGTGTTTGGGTATTATTTGTGCACTGGTTACACCAGGCCATTGGATAATTGATATTTTGTATTTCCATAATTCTTGTATACTTACCTGGTTATACGCATTGTAAGCCTGGGTATTGGGCATTATTAGGTGGTGTTCTTGCTTCCTCTTTATCTATATTTCAATGTTTGTGCAATATTTTTATGTAAAAAAATTTTTCAATAAAACTTTAACATTGTGTCCTTAACTTGCCTTGGTGGTTTTTTCTTTCCCCCTGTATCTTATGCACTTGGGTGTTTGTTTTCATTTCTGGGTTGGTTCTGCCATCCGCTTTTTGAAGTGAGATTTCAGTTAGACGTGTAAGACACATTTATTTCATTTGATTACCCTTTTTTTATTTTATTTACATTATCTTTTACACGGTACTGTATCTCATTTCTATTGTGTTTATTCTATTCCTGAGTTGCAGACCCATAACAGAAGGTT
The DNA here is from genome assembly GCA_033576555.1 of Oophaga sylvatica. Classification (NCBI taxonomy): domain Eukaryota; kingdom Metazoa; phylum Chordata; class Amphibia; order Anura; family Dendrobatidae; genus Oophaga; species Oophaga sylvatica. The sequence goes on along the minus strand of JARQOD010000571.1, from coordinate 67,688 downwards.
CATAAAAAACTTCACTCGCATCGCTAATCCACTGCTGGAATTATTGAAAGGAATGCCGTCCGGAGCAAAAAATCGGATCGTTCAGTGGGGAAATCGCCAGGAAGAATCCTTCCAAGCCTTGAAGATTGCCCTGACTGAAGCACCCATATTGGCCTATGAAGACTTCTCCCAACACTTCATCTTTCACACCGAAGGAAGCCTACATGGTCTGGGGTCCATGTTGTCACAGATGCAGGATGGGAAAGAGCGAGTGATTGTCTACGTTAGCTGGTCCCTTCATGACTCAGAATGAAACCCGGACAACTACAGTTCTTTCAAGCTGGAATTGCTGGCGTTAGTGTGGTCAATGACCAAGAAGTTCACCGAATACTTGTCAGGGTCCGAAGCCCTGGTGCGCACCGATAACAACCCCTGGCCCACATCGAAAATGCTACATTGGGGTCCTTGGAGCAAAGAAGATGTCCCGTATGGTGAAATACCGATATAAAATTGCATATCGAAAAGCAGCTGTAAACACACATACTGATGCTCTGTCGAGAGTGACCCATGAGTGACTTGGACCTGATCGGGACGAAGAGTTGGAGGCAGAAGAGATTCCGGAGGTTTCGGAACCACGGCAGGACATTGGCGGCAATGCAGGAACAGATCGGAGAAGCGTCAGGAGAACACAAGCTGGAACGACCTTGATTGGGTGCGGCTTCAGCAAGAAAATAAGGAACTCTCTCAGCGAGGCAGTGGGTGGCTTTAAAATTACTCCCCAGCCAAAGTGAGAGAGACGCTCTGTCCCTGGGAACACTGCAGATTCTGAGGCAGTGGGAGAGACTCCAATTGGAAGACGGCTTGCTGTATCGGAAAGTACAGTTGGTAGGGAGTTAGGGGTCATCTGGTAAGTGGTACTCCCAGAAAAGTTGATCAGTGAGGTAGCCATGGAAGTTCATGGGCGAGGGGCTCACTTCGGCCAGGAGAAGACGTTCTAGCAGTTACAGAAGTTGGTCTATCATCCCCGAATGAAGGCTGCAGTGGATGAGGCTTGTCAGCAATGTGAATTAGCTAAACCTCCGAACAGAGGGCACTAAGCAGACCATTGTGACTTCTGCTCCCTTAGAGTTGTTGATGATCAACTAGTTGACAGTCAGCACAGCTCATCTTGGATAACGAACATTGTTTGGTGATGACCGACCACTTCACCAAATTTGCTGTGCTGACCCCGACCTGGGTTCAGACCGCCGAGTCAGCTGCACAGGCTATCTGTCGGAATTTCATCCTGGTGTACGGTTGTCCGAAAAGGATCCATTCCGATCAGGGAGCTTGCTTTCAATGTCAAGTGATGGAGGAGCTCCACCACCTGTATTTGATTGAGAAGTCCAAGACGACGCCCTATCATCCACTGGGGAATGGCACATGCGAACATTTCTATCGGCCGCTGATTCAGATACCGAGAACATTGGAGGAAGACAGGAAAGTCCGGTGGTCTGAATATGTGGCTGAATTGGTCGGATGTACAACAAGCGAGTGCACAATACAACCGAATACACACCATATACCCTGCTGTTTGGGTGAAAAGGACGGGATATTACCAAGTTGGAGTTGGATCCAGAAGAAGACTACCCACGGACGGGGATGTCTACTTGGGTCTATGAACATCGACACTGTTTGTAGACTCTACATCGGCTGGTGCAGACAATGTTTTAGGTACTTGAGCACCAGCTCGAGGGACAGCTCTCAAGGCCGGAGACCGTGTGTTGGTCCAAGACAAGCGACCTCAAGGGAGAAAAATACTTTATCTAAAAAAACTAATTAAAGCTGCTAAAAAGGAAACAGAGAAGCACATTGCTAAGAAGCGTAAAACTGATCCCAAACTGTTCTTCAACTATATCAATAGTAAAAGAATCACAAGTGAAAGTGTAGGCCCCTTAAAAAATTGTGAGGAAAGAATGGTTGTAGATGATGAGGAAAAACTAATATATTAAACACCTTCTTCTCCACGGTATTCACGGTGGAAAATAAAATGCTAGGTGAAATGCTGAGAGACAAAGAAAACCCTATATTACGGGTCACCAATCTAACCCAAGAAGAGGTGCGAAACCAGCTAAATAAGATTAAAATAGATAAATCTCCAGGTTTGGATGGCATACACTCACGAGTAGGGTTGAGCATTCCGATACCGAAACCCGGTTCCGATACCTGAAATCCAATGTAAGTCTATGGGAACAAAATATCGGAATATTTTTAATTCCGATATTTTGTTCCCATAGACTTACATTGGATTTCAGGTATCGGAACCGGGTTTCGGTATCGGAATGCTCAACCCTACTCACGAGTACTAAGAGAACTAAGTAATGTAATAGACAAACCATTATTTCTTATATTTAGTGACTCTATAGAGACTGGGTCTGATCCACAGGACTGGCGCATAGCAAATGTGGTACCAATATTCAAAAAGGGCTCTAAAAGTGAACCTGGAAATTATAGGCCAGTAAGTCTAACCTCTATTGTTGGTAAATATTTGAAGGGTTTCTGGGGGATGTTATTCTTGATTATATCAATAAGAATAACTGTTTAACTCCATATCAGTATGGGTTTATGAGGAATCGCTCCTGTCAAACTAATCTAATCAGTTTTTCTGAAGAGGTAAGCTGTAGACTCGACCAAGGTAAGTCATTTGACGTGGTATATCTTGATTTTTCCAAAGATACCATGCCACACAAGAGGTTGATACATAAAATGAGAATGCTGGGTCTGGGGGAAAATGTGTTTAAATGGGTAAGTAATTGGCTTAGTGATAGAAAGCAGAGGGTGGTTATAAATGGTATATTCTCTAACTGGGTTGCTGTGACCAGTGGGGTACCGCAGGGGTGGGTGTTGGAACCTATTCTCTTCAACATATTTATTAATGAACTGGTAGAAGGTTTACACAGTAAAAACAGGATTTTGGCTGCTTACCGTAAAATCTGTTTCTCGGAAGCCTTCATTGGGGGACACAGATAACCATGGGTGTATGCTGCTGCCACTAGGAGGCGCTGACACTATGCATATGCAAAAATAAAGGTTGGCTCCTCCTCTGCAGTACACACCCCACCGACTGCAAGAAGCAAATCAGTTAGTGAGAAAGCAGTAGGAGAACAACATGATAGAATAACAAACGGACAACTCAACTGTAACAATAGCACATCGAAGAAGAAACAGGAGTTGTAGAAAAAAACATGGGAGGGTGCTGTGTCCCCCAATGAAGGCTTCCGAGAAACAGATTTTATGGTAAGCAACCAAAATCCTGTTTTCTCTATCGCTTCATTGGGGGACACAGATAACCATGGGACGTCCCAAAGCAGTCCATGGGGAGGGAAACAGCAGAAAACTCTATTGTGAGTAAAGAGCTTACCACTGCCGCCTGCAAGATACCTCTGCATAGGCTGGCATCCACCTAAGCGTAGGTATGGACCCGGAACAACTTGGCAAACTTGTGGATGGAAGACCGGGTTGCGCTTTGCAGAGTTATAGGGCGGATGCTCCCATGTGTACCGGCCAGGAGGCGCCCACTGCCCGGGAAGAGTGAGCCTCTTCTTAACCAGTGAGCCTCCAAACTTGCGGACCTGATCCAGCGCGGAATCGTAGCCTTGCAGGCGTGTGTCATCTGGATGACGAATAGGAGATCCGACTTCCTAAGGGAAGCGGTCTTAGTGAGATAGATCCTCACTGCCCTGACAGGTCTAGCCGGTTTAGTGAATGCTCCGAAGAATGAGTCGGAGCTGGGCAGATGGAAGGGATGACAAAGTCCTCAATCAGGTGAAAAAGAGTGGATACCACTTTGGGAAGAAAGAAGGCGGAAGATCAGGCCCGTCTGGTAGCTTCCAGGAGTGTCCGCCAGGAGATTGATGAACCCAGAACTACTGGGCCAATGTGGTGCGATCAAACAGACCAGCACCTCTTCCGCTTTGAACTACTTCAAAGGCCTGGGAAGAAAGGTAATGAAAAACGCAAAGTGTGACCGGCAATGGCCGTAGCATCGGCAACCCTGTGAGGGGGTACGCGGGACCTGAAGACGAACCGTGGAACCTTCCTGTACAGCCGGGAAGGGCGTGAGATCCACGTCCGGAGTTCTCCCTAGAAGACAGATCAGATGGAAGACGTCCCGAGACAGGGACCAGTCTCCTGCAACGAGAAGCTGAGAAAAAACGGCCGTCTAGTTTACCCGCCAGAAATGTGCGCTGTGGATATTGTCGGAAATGTTGTTTTCGCTCAGTGAGGGATCCTGGATATCTGACAGTCGCCAGGGGACTCCTGGACCCTCCTTGGTGATTGACGGATACCACCCTGATGATGTCGAGGTACGGGATAAGTACTAGGTCTCTATCCTCAAAAAAAAAAAAGACTATGAATGCCGCCATGATCTTTATGAAAGACCCTGGGAGCGGTCGCAAGATGGAACGGCAGGACCAGAAACTGGAAGAGATTTCGCTGTACTGCGAAACGCGAGAACCTCTGATGAGTTGGCAGAGGATTCTGCGTCCCCATGGAAGCAAATACTGAGCGGAGGGACTCCATCCTGAAAAGGATCAAGGAGGACTCTTGAGATCAGAAAACTAGAGATCCAGAGTGAGTTGAAACACGCCGCCCTTCCTTGGTGCAACCAACAGGTTCTGAATAAAAAACCTGTAAGGCATTCTTGTGCCGAGGAGGACCTGGCAGGTCCAGTCCTGGTGGGGCTACCGTGGGAGCTATGAGGATGCCAGGGAGAGAGCCTGAAGGAAGCCTTCTTCCTAACCTGACGGTGAAATGGGCCAAAGAGCGGAACTGCTGCTTCAGAGGAGGCCTGCGAGGTTTGGAATGAGGAAGGAAAGAACTGGTGGCTCCAGGTGCCTCCTTTAATGATCTAGTCCAATCGTGGAACCAAACCAGTGTTCTCCCTGGAAGGGGAGACGGTAAGCGACCTCTTCGATGAAAGGTCCGCTTGCCATGCTTTGAGCCAAATGTTCCTACAGATGGCCTTCATATTGCCAAACATGTCCCTGCATAGGGAATCTGGTCTGCAAGGACGGCAAGCTCACTCAGCAGGGCTCCCGCATGCCCTCACAAAGTTGTTTTGACCCATCTGGCTTTGGCCTTTGGTAGAGGCAGAGGCCGTGGCAAAATGTAGAAGCCGTCGCTCCCAAGGCTGATTTTTCCAGCGATCCTATAATCTTTTCGTTGGAATCCTTGCGGGAAGCTGTATAAGAAGGCAGGGGACTGTGTTGGTAGCCAGTCTGGGTACTGGCGAACCACAGCCGGGGATGGCGTCAGATAGCGGTGAGCTCAGGGGAGAGGGTATAAGATGCCGAGGCGCTTCCCTGTTTGAAAGCGTCTGGTTGAATTGTCCCTTTCCCTCTTGAGTGTCTCCACAAATTCAGCTTGCGGGCAAAAGACCCTGGAAGGTAGTTAGACCGTCTTAACGAAACCGCCTGATCTGCGAGTTTCGAAGAGGTATCTTAGATGCCTAGGGTCTGACAGACAGCAGTAATCAGGCTCTGCACCATGTTTGAATGCTGGAGGTCTGTCTGGATCTAGGTCTGACACATGTTCTAGAGGCGCGTCCGAAGATGCCTCGGCTGGGTGCTCCTGTGTGGGCCTCTTGCGGCCTGAGATGGAAGGGCCCCGTGAAGAACCCTATGATCTACTGGCGACTGTGGGAGCTGGAAGAGGCAAGCTGTCATTTATGGACGCTGGGGTCTGCCCCCCTGGTGACAAACCCGCAACAGACTGCGACCAAGAGAGAGACCGTCCCGGGATAGGGGTCTTAGACTAGCCCGTGGCAGAAAAAAGGACTCCAGGTAGTGGGTACCGTGTAGTGCTGCGGGCCTGGCAGAGGAAAGAGAGCAAGCCATCCTCCCTAACTGATGCTAGAAGGTTGGGAGTGAAAAGATTATCACATAAAGTGATGAATTAGAAGTCACCACTAGATGTCAGTACAACCCTACAAAGCTATGCAACAATCCTAGACAGTGGATTGGTTTGCATGAAACAAAAGTATTACTCACACTGCCGTCCACAGGTGCGACGAGGCAGAAGGCAGAGTGACTTGTGCCCCAGCCGAAGATGGCATCCAGCAGGAGACCCGGCAGTAGCAAAAAGCGGGCGCTGCAGAGAAACGCGCTCTCAGAGCAAGCGCCGTCGGTTGGGGCAATATGGCTGCGGCTCCAGCCCAGTAACGCTGGAGGGGTGGGTGGAGCATAGGCAGCACTGAGGAAGAAAGACCGGCGGGAGAAAAGCCCGCCCGGAAACAATAGAGGAAAGGGGCGGAGCCGGCCGAGAAGTATGTCCGAATTGAAGCCGGGGACTAAATTTGGAATCGCGGCCGCCGATGGAGGGGGGGCGGCGCAGAGGTCGCACAATCCCTTGCCAAGGACCACCACAGAAAAGCGCAACATAGAGCCCCACTAAGGACACGCAGCGGGGACTACAAGGTGGCCCCAAGAAGGAGAAGTTCGGGGCCTATAAGGGCTGTCAGTAATGCCCTGGGTGAGTTGAGATGCGGAGAAGGAGCCCTGACCGCTAACTTCCTCCTTTCCTCTGTATATTAAAAAGGGGAGAACTTCTTTTGTTCTATCTTCTTTTTTTTTTAGGTCTTTTTTTCTTCTTATCTTCTGTCTTCTTTCCTGGAAAAAGCGAGATAGTACCTGTCAGGTGAGCTGGACGTCCGGCATCCGTAGTAGGACGTCCAAGTCTCCTCCATCGACAGGCTCTGGTGGGCGAGTGGGTGGGAGACAGAGGCAGGCCCAGGGCTTCCTTCCTTTTCGAGATCACCTAAACACACGTCCGTATTAGGTATCTCCTTTAGGGTCCTGCCGAGAAAGCCGACATATGAGGATACGGGGTGGCAGTACACGCCGTACTCATAGTCTCTGTGTGGGACTACAGTAGTGACTGTTCACACTGTATCCCTCCGGAAAAACCTGAAAAGGAACGACGCACAATAGGTAGATATGGGTCTCAATAGAGACCCGTGTCCACCTCCTACTGACACTAAGCTAAAACTGATTTGGTTCTTGCAGTCGGTGGGGTGTATACTGCAGAGGAGGAGCCAACCTTTATTTTTGCATATGCATAGTGTCAGCGCCTCCTAGTAGCAGCAGCATACACCCATGGTTATCTATGTCCCCAATGAAGCGATAGAGAAATATCGATATTTGCAGATGATACAAAACTATGTAAAGCAGTAAATATAAGAGAAGATAGTATTCTGCTACAGATGGATCTGGATAAGTTGGAAACTTGGGCAAAAAGGTGGCAGATGGGTTTTAACAATGATAAACCACTGGGTAAATCTGACATGGAGAAGGACTTGGGGATCCTAGTTAATAATAAATTTATCTGGAGCAGCCAGTGCCAGGCAGCGGCTGCCAAGGCAAACAGGATCATGGCGTGCATGAAAAGAGGTCTGGATACACATGATGAGAGCATTATACTGCCTCTGTACAAATCCCTGGTTAGACCGCACATGGAGTACTGTGTACAGTTTTGGGCACCGGTGCTCAGGAAGGATGTAATGGAACTAGAGCGAGTACAAAGGAGGGCAACAAAATTAATAAAGGGGATGGGGGAACTACAATACCCAGAGAGATTAGCAAAATTAGGATTATTTAGTCTAGAAAAAAGATGACTGAGTGGCGATCTAATAACCATGTATAAGTATATAAGGAGACAATACAAATATTTCTCAGAGGATCTGTTTATACCAGGGAAGGTGACGGTCACAAGGGGGCATTCTCTGCATCTGGAGGAGAGAAGGTTTTTCCACGAACATAAAAGAGGATTCTTTACTGTTAAAGCAGTGAGAATCTGGAATTCCTTGCCTGAGGAGGTGGTGATGGCGAACTCAGTCGGGGGGGTTCAAGAGAGGCCTGGATGTCTTCCTGGAACGTAACAATATTGTATCTTACAGTTATTAGATTCTTTAGTAGGACGTAGATCTGGGGATTTATTTATTTATTTATTCTGACGGAATATAGGCTGAACTAGATGAACTTTTTTTGGCCTTGCTAACTATGTTACTATGTAAACTGTAATATTTCCGGGGATTTAGCTCTAGGATCGCTGTCTGGGTAGACAGAATGGCATATAAACAGTTCATTCAGACAGCAGTTCTGGTGTAAAACTGGCCGCAACCAGCTTTATTAAAGTCCACAGCAAACAGATAAAACAAAGCATAAATAGAAAACCTGGGCTTGTCTAGCCACTAATTACACTTAGATAGATGGCCCTCTCTATCCGGGACCCAGACTCTACCAGTCTGTGCCCAAAACAACACATATCACATATGTTACCAGTATGGAGCTTCACAGATACTCCTCCTTGTGTCTGAAGGCCCCTTCAGCGTCCAGACTTGAGAGAGATCCACTCCTATTCAGCCTCTATTCGCACGGATTCACACTGCGACTACTCCTGTGTCCGGGGTACTTCCTGCACCCAGACTGAGATAGCTCACACTCCTGGAGACGCTTCTTGTGCCGGGACACCTCCCTGTGTCCAGACTGAGCGTGCTTCCACTCTTGGAGACTGCTTCTTGTGCCGGGACACCTCCCTGTGTCCAGGCTAAAGACAGCTCCAATCTGGAGACTGCTTCCTTGTGCCGGAACCTCCCTGTGTCAGGCTAAAGACAGCTCCAATCTGGAGACTGCTTCCTTGTGCCGGGACACCTCCCTGTGTCCAGGCTAAAGACAGCTCTCAATCCTGGAGACTGCTTCCTTGTGCCGGGACACCTCCCTGTGTCCAGGCTAAAGACAGCTCTCAGATTGTGTTTGCAGACACCTACTTCTGGTCTCCTAATTAAGACCTGAGTAGTTTCAGGCCTGAGCTGCAAGTGTGTAATGAATGCAAGGTGTAGTGACCTTTCTCTACCACTAGGTTTACAAAGCCACACATTTCCCTTATACCTAGGTGAAATGTACACCCCATTCAACACACATTCCTTCACTGTCTCACAAAACGTATAACAAATATTTATTCCTACTTAATAAAATTACCACATACAAAATGATTATTGTTAAAAAGTATCTAGACAAAGATATATTAATGTAAAGGACACAAACAGAAAAATGAATCTGACAAGCTTACAAATATATAGCAATTGGATAAAATGTAACTTTTAATGGTATTTGTTAAAACTGACAAACAAACCAAAGTGTAAAGTGAACCAAAAAAAAACCCACAACCAACACAGACAAACAATAAAATTACTCCAGGGAGGAGGTGACGCTCTCACTCCATTTTCTATTAAACCTCGCCGGTAACACTGGTGAATCTGTTAGCAGCAATATGATTTAATGCCACTCGGCTCCCCTGAAGACTCTCTAAGATGAAACGCGTCGGTAGAGGCATTATCTTCTAAGAGGCAGCAGCGGGCCATGTTTTCTTCTCCCCCTCTGTGTGCCAGCCAACGCCTGGTGTGGAAGAATGGTCTTGAAGGGCGGTGAGATCGTGACATGTTACCCGTTTATATTGCCTAAACTGATGTTCCCTCTGTGGGGGTGTATGGAGCTCATTCAGTAGCCAGACTCCAGTTTTGGTCATCAGTGATATTTAGTACACACTAAGTTTAGTGTCGTTTACATGCTGCATATCTATACCTCTGTATGTACACATTGCATATCTTGCACTTTTCATAGGGGTATGCATATAAAATGAGGCTGCATGGGTTCCTCACCAAGTTTTTTGTTTGTAACAACCAGTGATGCATATTTCCCATTTCCTGATTCGCTTAATGTTTAGATTGGTTTGCATCTAATATGAAAATATACGGACTCCTTATCCAGTCATATGTTTACAATAACTAGCGGTGCACTAAGTCACTTTTGTTTGGTCGCAGGCTGGATACAGATTGTTTCCTGTGCCAATAGAGTGCAGGTTGGCCACAGATTGCTCCCTGCGCAAGTAGTACTGTATGACTTTTGCATCAGCATTTATCAGTGTACAACAAATTTTTTAGGTATTTTTTACCCATTCAGCATAGGTCTCAGTACCTAGCATAATTTTATTGTTTGTCTGTGTTGGTTGTGGGTTTTTTTTGGTTCACTTTACACTTTGATTTGTTTGTCAGTTTTAACAAATACCATTAAAAGTTACATTTTATCCAATTGCTATATTACACTGTATTCGTGGATAAAAATTCCAGCTATTTCTCAAGTTTACAAATAGTTGAACCGGGAATCAGAGACAATCAAAGATCAATAGCACAGTGATGTTATAGATAATACAGAAAAAGAAACATCATAATACCAGGTAAGTATAAGGACGTAACCAAAGTAATTAAAACCATTACTGGCATATAAACGCCATACTGATAACCAAGTAAACGCCCAAAGCAAAACATACCCAGTGTTAATAATCAAGTCTCACCCAAGTATGTCCCTGAAAACAGTCAGATCTGATTCCACTTTATCGAGGAATTGGGAGGTGTTAGGTAATTTCTGGACCTGACTTACCGGATGAGATGTTGGAACACTCTTTGACTGGCATGGGATTTGGTAACAAGATTCTAGTCATTCTCTTGCTGTTCGTCAGCCACAAACTCCCCTACTTCCTTGAGGACGTTTATCCCCAGGGTCCATGGGACCTTTTATAAGCACAATCCCTTTTCTTCTCAACTCTTTTCCTCACATTGAAGTGGTGATCCACACCCAGCCACTGGAGTGTGCAAAACGACCATGTAGTGACATAACAATGATCCTTGCCAGGTCGCATCACTGTCGTGATCGCTGGCGCATCGCTATGTGTAACGGGACCCTTAGACCGTTCAGCATCCAGAAAGTGAGTTTGAAAGTACTCTTCTAGCATTGTGGCCACCAGGGACCCCATGTCCATGAAGCACTGGATATGTTCCCTATCAAACTCAGCCCATGTGAAAGATCTTTCAAAAACAAAATCTTTGGAGTCTTCCTCCCTTCATCTAGGATATGGGGCCCCATGGTGCGCTCCTCTACCATGGGGTGCATTAGTTTAAATGACAGTTTTTTTCTTCCATTGCCTCAGCTCGGGCAGTCCCAGCATATGTGTTCCTTGATGCCACAGGAACAACACTCCACTCTTGACTTTCTCGATGGGTGAGACGATGAGCCAGATGGTGGAGGATATTGTCCTTCCTCTCTCCCTCTGTATCGAATCGGTGGATCACTTCTCTAAAGGTTGCCAGAGGATCCATTTATACTGCACAATCCTCCTTGGATGTTTCTGATCTCCTATTGTAATTCTCGGGCCCTGCTAGCTGTTAACGAAGGAGTGGCACCTCATGGCTCAGACTACGCAAGTTAGGGCATTGCTCTCTTTCTGGATCAAGTTGCAGCCATCTCCAGGAACTCATGTCAGATTAGTTACAGCTGCTCTTTCAAGTCAGTATGCCTAGGCCTCTATTTGGATCCCTACAATTGTTAGCAGGCCTATCGCCGAGGAATCTCGACCTTTTCTGTATGATTAGTTGACATCAGCTGCACTATAGTCAAGTCGCTCTCCAATATGAGATCCCGTCAAAAGGCGCATACCTAAATTGTCCAAGATCAATTTGTCTGTCTAAGATACAGCTCTCGAGGTATGCTTCCTGGCCTTTGGTGATATTTCAGGTGAATTATGCACTATAGTTCTCGCTTCCTTGAACTCAAATCAGGAGCATCCGTAATTACAAGATTTAGTAGTGTCACATGTGCTTCTCAAGATTTGTACCCTTCTCTACAGTGTCCTTTGGGTGTGAGTATTATGAAATTTAAAGGATCTGTCAAGGTTTTACTACATTTTCTGAGAGAGCATGAGTGACAGGTTGTGATTCCAGCAATGTGTCACTTATTGACTGCTTGCTGCAGTTTTGCTAATACTTTTTATCTGCTGCAAGTTTACTAGTTCTTGAAAGCTGAGACGATACCACCACCCATGACTGACAGCTTCGTGTACATGTGCATAGTAGAAGTCAATCAGTGGTGGGGTGTGGTTATACATAACTCATAAATATTAAGGACTACATAGCAGAATGTTTACTAATCATGTAGTGATTATCTTGTGCTGATAAAACAGTGATTTTATCAAAAGTGCAGCAAGAAGCCCAGTAAGTGACATGTCGTTGGAATCAGGGTCTCTGTCTCTATGTCATGTTGCTCTCAGATAAGGTGGCAAAAACCTGGTGATAGCTTCCCTTCACTATAATGCAAGAGGTATGCAAGCAATCACAGTGTATTTACCTGTTTCTTCAATGTTGTCCTTGAAAGCCTTGATATTTCCAAGGAGAGAAATTATGATAATGCAAATTATTTAAAAAAAAGAGTAAAAAAATTGTTTGCCGGGCAGTAAATGACCAAGTCTGTCCTTTGTATACAATGGGTGCCTTTTCAAATACTGAAGTTTGTCAAGAAATTAGTCCAAGAAAAGTAAAAAGTAAAGTTGATCGGCACATCCAAAAAATAGATATAATCTTCAAATTCCATAAAATGAACTGTCATTTTACCACGCACAAGAGTTCACCGCTAGTCACTTTTTCTGCCGCCGGCAGCTTCCCGTTCATTTATCAGTGGTTTACAGTCGGGGCGGTCGCATTAGCACCGCTCACGGTTGTAAACTGTATATCCCCAAGATATGGATTACGGCGTGGGACAGATCGCCAGACAGTTAATACAGGAGATCGAGGGCTTCGTTTGGATTAGCTGAATAATAAAGATGGCAAAACTGTGTGCGGTTTCATTTCATTAAAATACTCTTTCTGGCTGTGTGTTTATTTAACCCTTTACATACTATAGGATTAGTAATGAAGAGGTGTCTTATTGACACCTCTTCATTACTAAGCTGGGTTTCATGTCACCTTACAATACAAAGGAGACATTAACCCCTTTTTACCCCACATGCCACTGCTACAGGGCAGTGGGAAGAGAGAGGCTAAGTGCCGGAATTGGCGCATCTTACAGATGTGCCATTTCTGGGGTGGTGGGGGCAGATGTTTTTAGTCAGTGGGGGCAATAACCATGGTCCCTTTCTAGGCTTTTAATATCTGCCCCAGTCACTGGCTTTCCCGCTCTGGTGCAGAAAATTGTGCGGGAGCCCACAACATTTTTTTCTGTGTAAACAATCTTTTATTAAATACATACAGTTCCCAAATTTTACACACACATACTACTAAAAGTATTAGTCACTGACATCTGTAAATCTAACTGTTCTGCATGGGTTTACTGTATGTAAACCATGTCTCCTATCCTGTCGGCTTCTGCAATGATTTTACAGAAGCCGACAAATGAATTAACGGCTATTCTTCTATCACTCTATGAAGAAAAACTGAAATACCACATGGTCCTAAGTATTCAGACCCTTTAGACACTCACATGCTGTTCATTTCCTTGTGATCCTCCTTGAGATGGTTCTACGCGTTCATTGGAGTCCACAGCTGTGTTTAATTAAACCGATAGGACTTGATTTGTAAAGGCACATACTTGTCTATATAAGACTTCACAGCTCACAGTGCATGTCAGACCAAATGAGAATCAAGAGTTCAAAGGAACTGGCCAAGGAGCTCAGAGACAGAATTGTGGCAAGGCACACATCTGGCCAAGGTTCCAAAAGAATTTCTGCAGTACTCAAGGTTCCTAAGAGCACTGTGGCCTCCATAATCCTTAAATGGAAGAAATTTGGGACCACCAGAAGTCTTCCTGGACCTGGCCATCCAGCCAATCTGAGCAATCGTGGGAGAAGAGCCTTGGTGAGAGAGGTAAAGATCAAGATCATTGTGGCTGAGCTCCACAGATGCAGTAGGAGAAGGGAGAAGTTCCACAAGTAACATGATCATCTGTCTGGGATGATTAGAGAATCTGCTTGAGCAGGGGTTGGACCATGCCAGGAGGTCCTTCCAACTCTACCATTCTATGATTCATGAAGCTCTCTACCAGTCGGGCCTGCATAGAGTTTGCTAAAAATACACATGAAGGACTCCCAGACTATGAGAAATAAGATTCTCTGGTCTGATGAGATGAAGACAGAAATTTTTGGTGATAATTCTAAGCGGTATGTGTGGAGAAAACCAGACACTGCTCATCATCTGCCCAATAAAATCCCAACAGTAAAACATGGTGGTGGCAGCATCATGCTATAGGGATGTTTGTCAGCTGCATGGACAGGGCGACTAGTTGAAAGTGAAGGAAACATGAATGTGGCCAATTAAAGATATTTTGGATGAAAACCTCTTCCAGAGTGCTCTGGACCCAGACGTGGCTGAAGGTTCACCTTTCAACAAGACAATGAACCTAAGCACACAGCTAAAATAACAAAGGAGTGGCTTCAGAACAACTCTGTGGCCATTCTTGACTGGCTCAGCCAAAGCCCTGACCTAATCCCAATTGAGCATTTCTGGAGAGACCTGAAAATGGCTTTTCACCAATGTTCACCATCCAACCTGACGGAACTGGAGAGGATCTGCACGGAAGAATGGCAGAGGATCCCCAAATCCAGGTGTGAAAAACTTGTATCATCATTCCCAAGAAGACTCATGGCTGTACTAGCTCAAAAGGTGCTTCTACTCAATACTGAGCAAAGGGTCTGAATACTTATGACCATATGATATTTCAGTTTTTCTTTTTTAATAAATTTGCAAAAATTTCTACATTTCTGTTTTTTTTTCAGTCAAGATGGGGTGCAGAGTGAACATTAATGAGAAAAAAAATGAACTTTTATGGATTTACCAAATGACTGCAATGAAACAAAGAGTGAAAAATGTAAAAGGATCTGAATACTTTCCAAACCCACTATATGTACAGTATAGGCCAAAAGTTTGGACACACCTTCTCATTTAAAGATTTTTCTGTATTTTCATGACTATGAAAATTGTACATTCACACTGAAAGCATCAAAACTATGAATTAACACATGTGGAATTCTATACTTAACAAAAATGTGTGAAACAACTGAAATTATGTCTTATATTCTAGGCTCTTCAAAGTATCCACCTTTTGCTTTGAGGACTGCTTTTGCACACTCTTGGCATTCTCTTGATGAGCTTCAAGAGGTAGTCACCGGAAATGGTTTTCACTTCACAGGTGTGCCCTGTCAGGTTTAATAAGTGGGATTTCTGGCCTTATAAATGGGATTGGGACCATCAGTTGTGTTGTGCAGAAGTCTGGTGGATACACAGATGATAGTCCTACTGAATAGACTGTTAGAATTTGTATTATGGCAAGAAAAAAGCAGATAAGTAAAGAAAAATGAGTGGCCATCATTAGTTTAAGCGAAACAGTTACCCGTAGTCAAAATAAATCAATAGTCCATCCAAAACTACCATAAAGAACACAGCTATATGATTGTAAAATAACAGAATTGCTAAAATGCTAACCGTATTTAAAGGGGTTGTCCAGGTTTGGGGCTCAAGTCGCAGTCACTCTGTGTTTTCAGACTTGTGAAACCTTACATCGTGCACGCCGTCAGGATTCTCAATGGCTGCATGTATACAAATCGCATGATGCACAGATAAGAAATATAGGTATAGTACAATGCCAAAGATTTCACATAATTCTTACATTACATGAGTGATATCTATTGTGAATTCTACAATAGCTCAGAAATCAGCAAATCCTGGCAGCGCACAGTGTGTGTCCTGGGGGGATTCAAAAGTCTGCAGTCATACACTATTATGGGCACCACATAGTCCTCCATACACTATTATGGGCACCACATAGTCCTCCATACAGTACTATGGGCACCACATAGTCTCCATACACTATTATGGGCACCACATAGTCCTCCATACAGTACTATGGGTACCACATAGTTCTCCATACAGTATTATGGGCATTACATAGTCCTCCATACAGTATTATGGGCACCACATAGTCCTACATTCAGTATTATGGGCACCACAGAGCCCTCCATACAGTATTATGAGCATCACACAGTCCTCCATATAGTGTAATGGCCAACCCTAGTACCAGACTCTGGCCAAGTGCACATTCGCTCACCACTAATAATAATCCTAAAAAATAGCGGGTCATGCGTTTGTCAGCGCTTGCGCCTTTTGATGGTGCGCCGAGCGCACCAAAATGCAACACGGTACATTGGGCGCAGGTCGGCGCACTATCAAAAGGGCGCAAGCGCCGGCAAATGCATAACTACGCACGGCCTGCGAACTCAATGCTAAACATAGGGTGCGCAGGTCGCATGCAGCATCATGCGCCCATAGGTGGAGCTATCGGGAGGAGGCACGGCCGGGGCGGAGCTTAGCGGCGGCCGTGCGCAGACCGACGCAGGTCGGTCAACGCAAGTGTGAAACTAGCCTAAGAATAATATCGGCATTATTAAGTGTGACCCTTGGTATTTTAGGAGGTAACACTAAATATAGGTATAGAGTGGTTTATAGGTGAACGCATAATTTCCTTGTGGTTTTTGGAGTAAATATATAATACCGCCGGTGCTCTTATTTTACAGCTCTTAGTAAATGCTGCTGTGTTTTTTATATTTGTGTCTAAGGTGTAGACATTGTTTTTGGCCGAGTAGCCCTACTGTTTCAGTGGCTTGTGATGGAAGGGTCAGACTATGATTACGTTCAGCTTTGCTTTCTTTTCCTATCCTCCGCACAGAAATCACCGCAGGGCATCAGAATACGGACAGTATATATGTGCACTTGGCCGGAGCCTGGTACTAGGGTTGGCAGCAAGGCTTTATCTGACTGTTTTTTTCCTTTCAATGCCAACTTCGGAGTTTACATGGTTATGTTATATTAGTTTCCAGATACTAGAATGTGCCTGCACTGGATATATTTGTAGCTACAGAGTATGACCCACTATTTTTTAGGATTATTATTAGTGATGAGCGAATGTGCTCGGATAAGGCGTTACCTGAGCATTCTCCTGTGCTATCTGAGTGTCTGCGGTGTGCTCGAAAAATGCATTCGAGTGCCCTCGGCTGCATGTCTCACGGCTGTTCGACAGCCACAACACATGCAGGGATTTCCTGTTTGTTAGACAATCCCTACGTGTGTTGCACCGTTCGAACAACCCTGAGACATGCAGCTGTGGGGACTCAAATGTATTTTTTGAGCACGCCGCAGACACTCGGATAGTACAGGAGCATGCTCAGATAACACCTTATCTGTGCACGTTGGCTCATCACTAATAATTACTCATTGGAGGTAGTTTACTGCCACCTTGCTTTGGAAAAAGAGAATTACAATACACTATTCAGATCAAAATGTCATTTTTATCTGTAATATTTGTTATCCTAAAAAAGAACACAAACTAAAAATATTAAACAAGCATTCTTCTATATCTTCTATATCTACATACATGGACAGGAATAAATGAGGACAAGTGTTTATTATGCATCCAAAACAATATATTTTCCTATTTCCACGTATATCACCCTGCCGATATCCAAACGGCCAAGCCAAAAGACTCAATAACTGTCCATCCAACTGATACACAGCCGGTGACTCTTTTGTGCCGTGTACAGAAGAGCAGATAAGTCCGATCTCATCATTTCATCTGGGATATAATTACAAATGACTCAGAATTTAATAAAAAATAGACACTGTCAAAAGTGTTACATACTTTAATCGCATAAAAACATGTTGTTTTCTGAGAGCAAATTTGCTGTAAGGTGATGTTCATATAAAACATTTTTGCAGTGTTGCTTTTTCTTCAGCCAAAACCTGCTCTACTGGAAGCAAAATGTAGATTTTGCTGTTCTTGCAGCACCTTTTAGTGAGTTTTAGTGGCATTTTTTAGCAGCGCTTTTTTTTGTAGATTACATATGTGATTTGTCTACTGTACATGTTTCATAAAGTCACTTTTATTCACCAAAATGCAGCAAAAACCTCTTTAAAAACACAGCAAAAACAGCTGTAAAAACTCTAAAAGAATTGACAAGTCGCAGATTGAAAAAAAAGCTGCAGTGATCGAGTTCAGTCAGGAAAAAAATCAAGTGTGGGCATGAGATCTCTGAAATGTCGTTGCTTTTGCTGCAACTGTAAAAAGCAGCTTCATATTTACACAAAAAAGAATAAAAACAGCTGCATGTGAACTTAGCCTTAAGGTATGACAACTAGGTGGCTCCTTTACTTGCAACTCGATGTCCACTGCCTGTTGTCAAGACGAATTTGTCTGTAGTTACAGACAAGACTAAAGAGCTTATGCAAAAAATGCAGAGAGACACATAGGGGTGAGAGAAATATTAGCGTTGATGAAAAGAAAGATTCTCACATTATAAGGTTGTGACGTGCCTTAACCACTAAAGGAATGCCTTAAAGGGGTTTCCACTACTCGGACAATTCCTTCTTAAATACTATATCCCCCTTTTTAAAATACACATCCCCTCTGCTCTACAGCGCCGGTACAGCGATGTCAGTGAGCACTGCCGGCAATCAGCGGCAACTGATGGCCTGCAGCGCTGACACCTTTTCAGACTGTCTGTAGGAAGTGAGAGCGCAGCAGCTCAATAAAAAAAAAAACGGGCTCCAACGCTTGATGTGAAGGAGAAAATTACTTTATTGTCTATGTGAATACTTTTCCATCCAATTATGACAAGAGCATTCTTAAGGTGATACCTTTATTGGCTAACCAGAAAATTATATGTTCGCAAGCTTTCAGAGCGCAGAGGCTCCTTCTTCAGGCAAGATTACATTTGGAATAATAAGAAAGACACATTAGATGCTTACTATAGTAGGAAATTGTTCAAGACCTGGGAGGTGTGATGCCTTCAAAAGATAAGCAAGGAAATCAAATTATTAAAACTTTATTGTCTACAAACTATAACTTATTTCTGGGCATTCCCCTTTATCAAATAAAAATCTCCAAAACACGTAATGGTTATTAGACAATAAAATAATTTGTTCTTTCATGTAAAGTGCTGGGGACGTTTTTGTTTATTTATTTATTGACTGTTTTTGCAACTAATTAAATGTAGTGGTTCTATAGCTATAAACAAGTAGGCGAGCCTTCTGCTGCATAGACCCTCCTGCTGCAAAGTGCGGGAAAGCTGCAGAACGCTGACCGTGCCTCTGTCTGCTTTTATCAGTCCTTCACTTGATACCTGCAGTTTCTTGTTTGTTTTTCCAGAGCAGATCCGCAGTGTAAGGCCGGCGTCACACTAAAGAGGAATACGGACGAGTGAGAGGCGTGAAAATCACGCATTACACTCGGACCAATATTTCTCTATGGGGCAGCTCTGATCATGCGTATATTTCTCGGGCGTATTTTACGCTGCGAGATACTCGCAGCATGCTGCGATTGTCATCATATTACACTCGTTGTACGCCATAACTCTATGGGTGCGAGAAAAATACGGATTACACACGGACCACACGTGTGATTTGCGAGAAATACGCACCGGTGTCCTTTAGAAAAGCCGGCAATTCATCCCTGGCTATACTGTAAAATCACACTGACAGGTTTAATAAATGTCCTACCTGAGGTTTTGTAGTCCGTCCACGCTTGCAAGTGCATGGTGATTAAATGTCTAAGCATGCAACTGGTATTCAAATTTCGGAGATTTTTCCCTCGACTAAAGGTCCTTCCGCACTTCTTACAGATAACCTTTGCCTCATCAATAGGATTTTGGTCAAAAAAGTGCCACACTGCACTCTTCCTACTATGGGATTCCTTTTTCAGGGCTTGCAAGCTGTGCTAATTTGACCGTCTGGTCAAGCTGTCCTGCAACTCTTTTTGTTTTTTTAACACGTTTTTCGACTGCTACGGGCCTGCCAGATAACCACAGCTGCAATGTCGATGCCTGCTGCGGATCCTTCTTCTCTTCTGAGCTATTACCAGCGGCACCCTCTTCCCCAATGGATGCCAATCGGGACAACTGTGTCATCCATCACCTCCTCTTAATTTCATCTTCACCTTCCTCTGTGTCACCGTGTAAGGTGGTATAGTATGCGGGAAGGGGCACCTGAGTTTCATCTGGGTCAGATTCTGGCTCAGTAGACTGTGAGGGCAATGTAGTGCTCTGGGTGAATGTACCAGCAGAATCATATAGCAGTGGCTGTGCATCAGTGCTATATGGACCACTGTCCATAATCTTTGAAAATTCTTGGAGAACAGGAGAAGTCCCAGAAGACTGGAGAAGAGCAAATGTTGTTCCTATCTTCAAAAATGGGAAGAAGGTGGACCCAGGGAACTACAGGCCTGTGAGTCTGACTTCTATACCAGGAAAGATCTTTGAACAAATTATTAAAGAACATGTATGCAAGTACCTGGATAAGAATGAAGTGATTAAACAGAGTCAGCATGGGTTTGTAACTAATAAGTCATGTCAGACTAACTTAATTTCCTTCTATGACAGAATCACTGACTGGGTGGATCAGGGAAATGCTGTAGATATAGTATATCTTGACTTCAGCAAAGCATTTGACAAAGAATCTCACACAATCCTTATTGCCCAGGAGGTCCCTTCCAACTCTACTATTCTATGATTCTATGTCAGATTCATCTTGGACTGGGGAATTCAGGATTTGACTTGATAAGTTAGGCATGGTATGTGAAAAGAGCTCCATGGAGTAATCTGAAGTGTGGCCTGCCGCATCCTTCACTTTTGGTGGGGGTGAAGGACACAAGGAAAGGTGTTGTTCCTGACCAGGAGCCTGCAATGACGACTCAGTTCTTGCAGTTTTTTGAAGCTTTAAAAGAGGAGGCGATAGAGCTGGAGGTTGTTTCGGCAATGTAAGCCAAAACCTGTTCCTGATGCTCCGTGTTATGATTTGGTAGCTGAGGAGAGCAGGCAAAAACGGCAATACACCAGAGAGGTTGGAATCTACTGGATTGCAGTACCCTGACTAACCACCACAACTAAAGGCAGCCGTGGAGCGTTCCTATGTTGGTCCTAGACGCCTCGTCACAGCCTGAGAGGTTAACTACACCTAAAGATAGAAAGAGGAAAGCTATCTGCCCCGGAGCAGATCCCCAAAGAACATAGGAAGCCCCCAAACATGTAATGGCGGTTAGACAAGAGGCAATACAGACACAGACAGAAATAGTATCAGCAAACGTTGGGGCCCAAACTACCTGGGCAGAAAAGGATAGGAAGGACACTTACTGCAATCCAAAAAAACCCTAAAAAATACCAACTCTACTAATTGCAAAAACACCTGAGATCACACGACCTCTACCACCTAAATTAGTTCTCTGGTGTCACAAAACTAAGCCGCAGCCACTGAAAAAACTGGAAAAGGCAAATGAACAAATAACAGTGGCTCACATAAACTGAGAGGAGCACAAGCCCCCGAGGGGGACCTGCCTGACGTCCACAGAAGTGCAGGGAACAATGCAAAAAGCAAGCACAAAAATAAAAGCAGAAAATATCTTATCTGATAGCAGAAGATGCAGGCAAGACTCAGCAAGCTTCCAAGTGAACCAGGAACCACAGTTGAGACAAGAACAATTGATCACCGGCAACCATGATGGGAGGGAACCTCCCTTATATAAGACCAGTCTGTAACTCCTGATTGCCAATCCTCATTGAATGGTTCAGTACTGTTTGTAACCACCAGAGGGAGCTTCTGCTCAGAATTCATTTCTAACAC
Source organism: Oophaga sylvatica (assembly GCA_033576555.1). Classification (NCBI taxonomy): domain Eukaryota; kingdom Metazoa; phylum Chordata; class Amphibia; order Anura; family Dendrobatidae; genus Oophaga; species Oophaga sylvatica. The sequence continues at coordinate 46,189 of JARQOD010000571.1, read as the reverse complement.
ATTCACAACAGTACCCCCCCCTTGAGGAGGGGTCACCGAACCCTCATTTGGGCAACCAGGTTGGTCAGGATGAGCTCTGTGATACGCACGGATCAGTCTACTAGCATGGATGTCCGAAACAAACACCCAAGAATTGTCCTCCTGACCATAACCTCTCCACTTAACCAAATACTGGAGTTTCCGTCTAGAAAAACGAGAATCCAATATTTTCTCAACCACATACTCCAGATTGCCCTCAACCAAAACAGGGTCAGGAGGCGCAGCCATAGGAACCACTGGCTCGACAAACCTCTTCAATAAGGACTTGTGGAACACGTTATGGATCTTAAATGTCCCTGGAAGAAGCAAACGAAAGGAAACAGGATTAAGAATCTCCAAGATCTTATAAGGTCCAATGAACCTAGGCTTAAACTTAGGAGATGCAACTCTCATAGGGATATTTCTTGAGGACAACCAGACCAAGTCCCCCACTTCAAACCGAAGACCATCAGTCCTATGCCGGTTGGCAAACCGCTGGGCCCTCTCCTGAGAGAGGGACAACCTCTCCACTACCTGGTCCCAAATCTGCTGCATACGCTCCACAACAGTCAACACCTGGACAGACAGAAGCCTCCGTCTGTCCCGAAGAAAATCGAGGGTGAAACCCAAAATTGCAGAAAAATGGAGACATCAAAGTGGCAGAGCTAGCCCTATTATTAAGAGCAAACTCAGCCAAAGGCAAAAAAGAGACCCAGTCATCTTGATCAGCAGACACAAAGCATCTCAGATAAGTCTCCAATGTCTGGTTTGTTCATTGGTCTGAGGATGAAAAGCCGAGGAGAAAGACAATTGAACACCAAGTTTAGAACAAAAAGTCCTCCAAAATCTGGAAACAAACTGGACTCCTCTGTCAGACACAATGTTCTCAGGAATGCCGTGTAACCGAACCACGTGCTGAAGGAACAAAGGCACCAATTTGGAGGAGGAAGGCAAGTTAGGTAATGGCACAAGATGTATCATTTTGGAAAACCTATCACAAATCACCCAGATAACGGTCATTCTCTGAGAAACAGGGAGGTCGGAAATGAAATCCATAGAGATATGGGTCCATGGTCTCTTGGGCACAGGCAATGGCATCAACAAACCATTAGAGCGAGAGCAAGGCTTGGAGCGAGAGCAAGTCCCACAGGACTGCACAAATTCCCTGACGTCACGAGACAAAGTAGGCCACCAAAAGGACCGACTCACCAAGTCTCTGGTACCAAAAATCCTGGGATGACCAGCCAACGCGGAACAATGAATCTCAGACATCACACTCTTTTTCCACTGGTTTGGGACAAACAATTTCCCAATAAAGGGCAGCGCTCAGGTTTATCCTCCTGACACCCTTCCAGAGCCAGTCTCAAATTGGGCGAGATGGCGGAAAGAACTACACCCTCTTTCAAAATAACAGTAGGATCAGATAACTCAGGAGAGTCCGCAAAGAAACTCCTTGAGAGGGCATCCGCCTTAACATTCTTAGTGCCAGGAAGGAAGGAAACCACAAAATTAAAACGTGTGAAAAACAAGGCCCACCTGGCCTGTCTAGGATTAAGTCGCTTGGCTGATTCCAGATAAACCAGATTCTTATGGTCCGTGAGGACCACCACCTGATGTTTGGCTCCCTCCAGCCAATGTCTCCACTCTTCAAAAGCCCACTTCATGGCCAATAACTCCCGATTACCCACGTCATAATTACGTTCAGTTGGAGAAAATTTTCGAGAGAAAAAGGCACAAGGGTTACTTTTAGAGGTCTCTGGATCTCTTTGGGACAAAACGGCACCTGCCCCAATTTCAGAGGCATCAACCTCCACCTGAAATGGCAGAGAAACATCAGGCTGCCGTAGAACAGGAGCAGAAGTAATCTCTGCTTAAGTTCCTGAAACGCAGAGACTGCCTCAGGAGGCCAATTCACCACATCAGAACCCTTTTTGGTCAAATCAGTCAATGGTTTAACAATAACAGAGAAATTACCAATAAATTTACGATAAAAATTGGCAAAACCCAAGAATCTCTGAAGAGCCTTTAATGAAGTAGGTTGGACCCAATCACAGATGGCCTGAACCTTGACCGGGTCATTTCAATAACAGACGGAGACAAAATGAATCCCAGAAATGAGATCCTCTGTACGCCAAAAAGACACTTTGATCCCTTCACATACAGAGCATTCTCTCTCAAAATCTGGAACACAGTCCGAACATGTTTCACATGAGAGTCCCAGTCATTGGAAAAAATCAAGATATCATCCAAATAAACAATCAGAAATTTATCCACAAAATCCCTGAAAATGTCATTCATGAAGGACTGGAAGACTGGAAGGAGCATTAGTGAGCCCAAAGGGCATCACTAGGTGCTCAAAATGCCCCTCTGGGGTATTAAACGCCGTCTTCCATTCATCCCCGTGCATAATGCGAATAAGGTTATACGCCCCCCTGAGGTCAAGCTTGGTAAACCAAGTAGCACTTTTCACCCTGGAAAACAGGTCAGAAATCAAGGGTAACGGATATTGATATTTCACAGTGATATTGTTCAAGAGACGATAATCAATACACGGCCTTAATGAACCATCCTTTTTGGCCACAAAAAAAAAAACGGCACCCAAGGGTGAAGAGGATGCTCTGATATGACCCTTCTCCAATGACTCCTTGATATAAGACCGCATAGCGTCATGTTCAGGTACAGACAAATTAAAAAGGCGACCTTTAGGGAATTTACTACCAGGCACTAATTCAATAGCACAGTCATAGCTCCTATGGGGGGGCAAGGATGCAGATTTACTTTCGCTAAACACATCAGAAAAATCAGTCAAAAAGTCAGGAACATCCTGAGCCTGGGGAGAGGCAGAAAATACAGGAGTGTTGGTATTAACACATTGGCAGCCCCAACTGGTCAGACACAGATTTCCAATCCAAAACAGGATTATGAGACTGTAACCAAGGGAAACCCAGTACAATAATGTCATGCAGATTATACAGCACCAAAAATTTCAACTCTCCTGATGATCAGGTTCAACCCTCATTATCACCTGAGTAGAGAACTGGGGTTTATTCTCAGCCAAAGGGGTAGAATCAATCCCCAGTAGGGGAATAGACTTCTGTAGGGGTATCAAGGGAAACCCACAACGTTTAGCAAAATCAAAATCCATCAGGTTAATAGCTGCTCCCGAATCAACAAAAGCCTGAGCAAAAATGTGGACAGGGAGCAAATCAGGGTAACAGTCAACAGAAATTTAGTCTGAACACTACCCAAGACAACTGAGCGTGCAAAACGTCTTCCCCGCTTAGGGCAGACTGAAATAGCATGAGAGGCGTCCCACAGTAGAAACATAACCCACTGCGTTTTCGAAACTCATGACGCTGTGCCCCAGAAGCCACTCTATCACACTGCATGGACTCAGAAGCTGGTTCACAAGGCAACACTATTCCACGCATACCTGTACGCTCACGCACACGTCTGTCAATTTGAATCGCTAATGACATAGAATCATTGAGACCAGAGGGAGCAGGGAAACCCACCATAACATCTTTTACATTCTCTGACAGACCCTTCTGAAAAAGGGCTGCCAAAGCATCATCATTCCATTTGGTCAGGACTGCCCACTTTCGAAATTTCTGACAGTACAACTCAGCGTCCTCAAGCCCCTGATTTAATGCCAACAAGGTTTTTTCAGCTTGATCAGTGACATTAGTTCATCGTACAATAACCCCAGAGCCAGAAAAAATGCATCAACATTACTCAAAACAGGGTCCCCAGGTGTCAGGGAAAAAGCCCAATCCTGAGGATCGTCGCGCAGGAGAGAGATGACAATTTGAACCTGCTGTGCTGCGTTCCCTGAGGACTTAGGTTTTAACTTACAGTTATTTTTGAAATTCAGAAATTTAGCTCGATCCCCCAAAAATAAATCTGGCATGGGGATCCTAGGTTCCACAACCGGCAACCTAGCAAGATAGGTAGCAATACTCCGAACTTCAGTGGCAAGCTGATCCACACGGCCAGACAACTGTGCAAACTCCATTGAGAGAAAAAAAAAATCCTCCTCAGCACCCAGAGAAAAAGAGGGAAAAAAAAAAATGCAACAAACAGAAAAAAAAAAATCTCTGACAACTCTGACAACTTTCTTCTTTCCACACTTTTTTTTTTTTTTCCCTTCTGTGAGTACCATATAATTTTCAGTTTGGCCGGTGATACTGTTATGATTTGGTAGCTGAGGAGAGCAGGCAAAAACGGCAATACACCAGAGAGGTTGGAATCTACTGGACTGCAGTACCCTGACTAACCACCACAACTAAAGGCAGCCGTGGAGCATTCCTACGTTGGTCCTAGACGCCTCGTCACAGCCTGAGAGGTTAACTACACCTAAAGATAGAAAGAGGAAAGCTATCTGCCCCGGAGCAGATCCCCAAAGAACATAGGAAGCCCCCAAACATGTAATGGCGGTTAGACAAGAGGAAATACAGACACAGACAGAAAATAGTATGAGCAAACGTTGGGGCCCAAACTACCTGGACAGAAAAGGATAGGAAGGACACTTACTGCAATCCAAAAAAACCCTAAAAAATACCAACTCTACTAATTGCAAAAACACCTGAGATCACACGACCTAGTTTTTCTGGTGTCACAAAACTAAGCCGCAGCCACTGAAAAAACTGGAAAAGGCAAATGAACAAATAACAGTGGCTCACATAAACTGAGAGGAGCACAAGCCCCCGAAGGGGACCTGGCTGACATCCACAGAAGTGCAGGGAACAATGCAAAAAGCAAGCACAAAAATAAAAGAAGAAAATATCTTATCTGATAGCAGAAGATGCAGGCAAGACTCAGCAAGCTTCCAAGTGAACCAGGAACCACAGTTGAGACAAGAACAATTGATCACCGGCAACCATGATGGGAGGGAACCTCCCTTATATAAGACCAGTCTGTAACTCCTGATTGCCAATCCTCATTGAATGGTTCAGTACTGTTTGTAACCACCAGAGGGAGCTTCTGCTCAGAATTCATTTCTAACAAATTCACAACAGCTCCGGGCTTTAAAAGTGGTTTACCTACTCCCAGAAAAGGGAGCCTTCCAGGCCTTCTGGAGCCAGACGATGACGCAGGCTTAACACCTCCTGCCTTAGGTGCTACTGTGCTTTTGGCACTACCAGCAGATGCACCACCACCATCAGGATCAGCTGCCCCCCCGCCCACGTCCTCATGTTTGGGAAAATGTACCAAAAATACCAGCAGATATATGGTACTTTATGAGGAGAGTACAGCTGTATACGGTGAAGGGAAAATTTAAATCTCCGTATATATTTCCGGAGTCACACACAGACGCTCACTCAGTATGGATTTGACCGTAATACAAAAAGCAGAAAAAATGTACTGTATCAGAAGCGTACAGCTGTATACAGTGTAGGGGTAATTGTAAATCTCTGTATATATTTCCGGAGTCAGACACAGACGCTCTCAGGCTCAGTATGGATTAGACCAGAATATAAAAAGCAGAAATAGGGTACTGTATCACAAGCGTACAGCTGTATACAGTGTAGGGGTAATTGTAAATCTCTGTATATATTTCCGGAGTCAGACACAGACGCTCTCAGGCTCAGTATGGATTAGACCAGAATATAAAAAGCAGAAAAAGGGTACTGTATCAGAAGATACCAGGTGTATACAGTCTAGGGGTAATTGTAAATCTCCGTATATATTTCAGGAGTCACACACAGATAGCATGTATTTGTCTGTCTTAACTGCCGGTACACGGTAGTGTGTGAGGAGCGTACAGCTCTATACGGTGTGGGAAAAAATGAACGCTCGGTGACTGTGCAGAAAAAAAAGAATAAAAGTATTAGTGCTGTGTAAAAAGCAGTCTGCACCGCAGTGTACACACAGCAATACAGCTAACTGGCAGCCTATTAACCAGCGCTGCTGCACACAAGAAAATCCTCCCCTGTCACTGCACACTAACTGTAAAAGCACGATTTATGTCAGTACAAAACAGAAGAACTTCTCTTCCAGCCTACTCCTCCTACTTAAAACACGTCAGCACTCTCCTACTGTTAAGATCGCAGAGTAAAAGACGATTTTGGTAAGAACTTACCTGTAAAATCCTTTTCAGCGAAGGAAGGAAGAGAGACACACTAGTCATTACTAGTGGGTAGGCGGAGCCAGATAGGATTGACACCTCAGATTAAAAAGAGTGTTGACCGGCCCCTCCAGCTCGGGCTCCTCCTACTTCTCCAGTCGTACACAAGCTAAGGAAGAGCAAATATCACCAGCAGAGCAACATAACCCCTTCTGAAGGACTTCAGAGAAAAGACAAGAATACAGGTTATGCATGCAACAGAAAGAAACCACACAGTTCCAGGTACTACTCACTGGACCTGACCACTGCGATGAGCTGGCGATGCTGGAACAGAGCCTTAGCGCGCCGACCTCAGCCAGATAATCGCTATCAGAGAAGGGTCACGCCGCATCTGAAAACAACAACACACTTCTGCCATGGGAGGGAGCTGTGTCTCCTCTTCCTTCCTTCGCTGAAAAGGATTTTACAGGTAAGTTCTTACCAAAATCCGTCTTTCAGCAGCAGATGGAAGGAAGAGGAGACACTAGTCATTACTAGTGGGACGTCCCAAAGCAGTCCAGAAATTAAGGGTGGGAAAAAAAACCAAAAAGAGGCAGAATCCCAACAACCTAGGTAAATGCGCAACAAGCGCTAAACACAAGTTAACGAGAACTTTAAACTACAGCCGCCTGCAGGACCCTTCGTCCTAAGGCCGCATCAGCGGAAGCACTGACGTCCACCTTATAAAATTTTGTAAACGTGTGGACGGAGCGCCAGGTCGCCGCCCGGCAGAGCTGAGCTGCCGAGGCCCCTTGATGAAAGCCCACGATGAAGCCACAGCCCTCGTGGAGTGAGCTCGAATCTTGATCGGGCAAGGTTCGCCCTTAAGTCGGTAAGCCTCTAAAATGGCCGACCGAATCCAACGAGCTATAGAATCCTTGGAAGCTCGTTGCCCACGTCGACGACCTGCTGGAATCACAAACAGAGAATCCGACTTCCGAAAACTTTGAGTAATAGACAAATAGAACTTCAAAGCCCGCACTAAATCCAATGTGTGCAAGGCCCGTTCCTTCGCATTCCTCGGCCCCTGGGCAGAGCGAGGGCAACACAATATCCTGGTTAACGTGAAATTGCGATACCACCTTAGGTAGAAAGTCGCCCCGTGTGCGAAGCACTACGCGATCCGGGTAAAACTCCAGGAAAGGAGGCGAGCAAGAAAGAGCCGCCAACTCAGAAACCCTTCTCAAAGAGGTGACCGCCACAAGGAAGGCAACATTCCAAGAGAGCAAAGAAAGGTTAGCAGAGCCATAGGCTCAAAAGGCCCATGCTGAAGAGCCTCCAAGACAAGATTGAGCCGCCAAGGAGACACAGGCGCCTTCCGCGGCGGAAACTGACGGGCCACTCCGCGAAAAAAGGAACGCACGTCCCTACGCGAGGCGATAGCCTTCCGAAACAGCAAGGACAGAGCAGAAACCTGACCCTTCAGGGTGCTAACTGCCAAACCTTGTCCAGCCCGTACTGCAGAAAAGCCACAAATTGGGAATGGAAAAAATCCTCGGGTTCCTTGAAGAACCCGAACACCACGAAAAGAAGGCTTCCCAAGTCTTGTGATAAATCCTAGTAGTAGCCGGACCTCTGGCAGCTCGCAGAGTGGCAATGACTTCGGCTGAAAAACCTCGACGGGTCAACATTTCGGTCTCAAGAGCCACGCCGTCAAACGCAGAGACTTCAGGTCCGGATGACGAACGGGCCCCTGGTTAACAGGTCCGGGCGAAGAGGAAGTGAAATGGAGGTGCTGCCAAAAGCGACACCAGTGTCGAGAACCACGTCCTCCTTGGCCAATCTGGGGCTATCAACATAGCCGGATTCTCTCCAGCCTGATCCGACGCAGCACCAGAGGAATCAAAGATATCGGCGGAAACACATAGATTAGCTCGAATTGGTCCCACGGAGCCACCAGAGCATCCACCGCCACAGCCTTCGGGTCCTTGTACCTGGACATGAAAGTCGGTAACTTGGCATTGAACCTGGATGCCATCAAATCCACTTGGGGAGTTCCCCAACGGGAGCACAGTAGTGCAAAAATTTCCGGATGAAGACTCCATTCTCCGGGATCCATCTTTTCGCGACTGAGGAAGTCCGCCGTGGTATTCTGAACTCCTGGAATGTGGATCGCAGAGATGGCTGGCACTCTGGCCTCGGCCCAAACCAGAATCCGCGACACCTCCACCATGAGCCTGGAACTCCTCGTCCCGCCTTGATGGTTGATATACGCGACCGCCGTCGCGTTGTCTGTCTGCACTCAGACTGGCAGACCGCTCAAAGGGACCGTCCAGTGATGGAGGCAAAGGAAAATTGCCCTCAATTCCAGGATGTTGATCGGCAGAACAGACTCTTCCGACGACCATACTCCCTGAATCCAGAGATCGTTCCAGACACCCCCCCAGCCCGTCAGGCTGGCATCGGTGGTTATGACCGACCACCTCGGAGGGAGGAATGACTTCCCCAGGATAATGCTTCCGGACATAACCACCATCCTAGAGACTCTCTCACCCTGTGAGAGATGATGACACTGCAATCCAGCGAAGCCTGCGATCAATCCCAACGGCTCAGAATGAGTCTTTGGAGGGCCCTGGAATGAAACTGGGCAAATGGAAGTGCCTCCATGGACGCCACCATCAAACCCAGAAGGCGCATACACTTTCGAAGGGACATCGCTGTCGAAGACTTCATAACCTGTACATGTCGAAGGAGACATGCTCGCTTGTCTGGAGGTAGGGACACCACTGCTCGTACCGTGTCGAAATGCATCCCCAAAAACAGGATTGACTGCGACGGTTCCAGAGACGACTTCTCCCAATTGACCAGCCACCCGAAGTCCTCCAGGAGCTGAAGGGACAGATTGCGAGCCGTCACCGCCTCCTCCCTTGAGGACGCCACAATCAAAAGGTTGTCCAGGTAGGGAAGAATCGTAACCCCCTGTCTTCGAAGAATTGCCATGAGAGGCGCCAGAATTTTTGTAAAAACTCTGGGCGCTGAGGCCAACCCGAATGGCAGAGCCACAAACTGGTAATGGTCCTGACCTATGGCAAAACGAAGGAAGCGTTGGTGAGCCCTTACGACGGGAACATGCAAATAAGCGCGCGAATGTCGATTGACACCAAAAAGTCTTCTGCGACAGGGCTGCCACAACGGAGCGAAGTGACTCCATGCGGAATTTCCGGGTGGGACATGCCGATTCAATCTTTTGAGATCCAGAATGGGGCGAAATTTGTCCTCCTTTTTGGGGACCACAAAAGGTTGGAATAAAATCTTTTCCCGGTCCTCTGGCGGAACCGGTATCACCACACTTCTGCAGAAGGATTCGACCTCTCGCAGTAGAGCGGCAAATAGCTCGGCTCCGACGGAATGCGGATTGGCAAACGTCCGGGTCGAGAAGAAAACTCTATGAAGTGCCTGTCGAACGACCTGCGTTACCAGGCGTCCGAACGCGGAAACCAATCGATTCGAATTGAGCAGGCGATCCCACTCGAGAGCCTCGAGTGGAACCCTGGCGTCAGTTCCGCCTTAGCGGGCTTTTGTCCGCTTCCGCTTGTCTTGACGGAAACTTGTTCCAGGAGTGCGGATTTCTGAGAGGTCTTTTTTCCGAAAAAAGAGGGACGACCCGATCCCCAAGAGGACTGACCGAACCGTCCCTGGACCGAAAGGATCGCCGACCACTACCGGCACTAGGCCTGCCAGGCGCAGAAGCCATGCTCATTCGCTGCGGTAAGCTGCTTCTTTGCCTTTGCCTTGGCAATCAGCTCTGTGAGTCAGATCCAAATACTGATTTCCAGCACGACTTGTTGAGAGGTAATTACCCGAAAAAAGTGAAAGACCCCATTCCATATGAGACAGACCGACGTCTCCCTGGACCACTGTTAAAGCCACAGAAATCGCTCCTTGACCTGACTGTGACCGCGCGAGGACTTAGCGCCTGACCAGCAGAATTTGACATCAGCCTATCTTCCAGACCCTGCAGGTTCATAAAAGTGCTCAAAATCGTTGTGGCCTGTGCAACGTCTCCACCACAATGTCTGATGAAGGTCCAGCATCTACCAAATAGCTGACCACCCTTGTAAGCTAAAGATAGCAAACCTTGCTTGGAAACCGCGTCCCCGGTCCACTGTCTAAGCCACAGTGCTCTTCTGACTGTGACCGCCGAGGATTGCGCCCTTGACAGCAGTGACAGTATCCAGACCTGCATCATAGCCATATCGGGCTGCAGTCTCAACAATTCGAGAAGCCCATCTACCTCGGATAACGGAGATCTATCTTGCCACGCCTTCCGTAGACGGACCAACCAGCTCAGGGAAGCTTTACAAGCACACATGGATCCTAGCACTGCTCTGAATCCATGACCCGCGACCTCGTAGATGGATTTCGCCGCCATCTCCGTTTTTCTGTCCAGCGGATCCTGCAGACTCGCCTTCCCTTAACAGGGAGTAAAGAGGATTTGCTAAGCTGGGATAAAGGAACATCCACTTCAGGAGAAGGAATCCAATTATCAATCAACTCCGTCGAACACTGATACAGTGCCTCAAAAAACGTGTCCCCTGAAAACGTTTATCTGGACACAGGCGTTCCTTCTCCACTGCCCCATTAAGCTCGTCCAGAGATGGTAATGCCGATCGCGACTTATGCGCCTCCTGAAACATCCGGGCCAACTTACCAGGACGTCTAGTTACCTCCTCCGGTAACTGTAACGCCTCCCTCATGGCCCCAATAAAAGCCTCTGTTCGGCCCAAAAAAGAGGCAGAATGTCCTCCTTATCCGAATCGGATAACTCCCCATCTGAGCTTGAAGGGGAACCCTCTCCGTATTCCATATCAGAGATCTCTGATTCGCTACGCGGGAAGGAAGGTACCGGCCTGTGTCGCTTCCTGTCATGAGAGGATCTAGCTGACACCCAATAACCTAAAAGGTCAGACAGGCCATCAATAGAACGAGCGAGGGCATCCATTTTGGCATCACTGCAACCTCCGACCACTGCGCTTGACGCCGTCGAGGTCTGCGTATCAGATACGCGCGACTGATCCTGTAGCGGATCTGGGAGACGGTCCGCACCTTCTGGACCCTGATCCGACATGCCCTCACACAGTATATGGCAGGTCAAAACCTGTCAGTAACTAGAAAAAAGTGTGGTTTCTTAAGTGGACGAAACAAGAACGCTGAAGGGTTAAAGCTCTTAAAGGGGAGAGCTACCCCAGCTGTCCCTCAATTTAAAATATCAGCAGAATATGTCAGCAGTATAATTAACCCTTTATGTTCTGATCCAAACTGGAATAGAACCTACGGCGGGTAGTTGCTGGATTCTTGCGCTGAAAGAGTTAACCATCCAATAGGGGTTAATGTCGCAGGCTCCCCACAACCCCCTTTTAAAATGAAAAGGGTGTGCGAGCCCCAGACAAAAAAAGGTCTCTTATGAGACCGCAGCTGCAGGATAGCGCAATCTGCCGTTTGTTACACAGAAAGGTCCTGCGCTGTGGGGGTGAAGACGTTAAGCTACTCACTCACCCAGCTGGCCGCGGTGATGTTCTCTGTTAGTCGGGAGGAGCGGAGCATGAGGAGCCCGGGAAGCCTAGTAATGGCCGCCGCGCTGAGAGAAACCGGAAGGAAGCTCAGAGGCTTCCTGTCACAAGAAGACCGGGAAGCGCGAAAGCCACGCCCCCCGCCGGCTTCAAAAAAGAGCGCGAACTCCTCCGCTCTCTGCTCTCCCATGTCCTGCAGGATCTGCCTGCGACATAAAATACAGTCACCAAACATGTCACATTTAACAGCGGCTGCCGCAGCAGCCGCTGAAGCACTCACATACATTAAAATGTGGAGTACTCACCAGCTGAGCGCCACAGGGACCCCCAGGGTTTGTGGCGCTGTGCCCATCGCTTCCCCCAGGGCGGGAACGCAGTGACCCCAGATGCGCGGTTTGCGTCCCCGCCAGGGAAGCAACCCTCATCCCCCAGGGCCGGCAGGGTTCTGCAGGGACCACCTTACAGGGTAATACAGATCCGCCAAGGGAGAGGTGGGAGTCCAGCAGCGCTGAGACCCCTGAGACCTCAAGACCACTTCTGGTGATCCAAGTCTCTTGTCCGATGAAAATAAAAAAATCTTCTGAGGAGCTGCTTCCAGCAGCGACTATCCTCTGAGACCTCAAATTTTAGACTGGAGAGCTGGAGTAGGAGGAGCCCGAGCTGGAGGGGCCGGTCAACACTCTTTTTTAATCTGAGGTGTCTATCCTATCTGGGCTCCGCCTACCCACTAGTAATGACTAGTGTCTCCCTTCCTTCCAATCTGCTGCTGAAAGCACGATTATGTCAGCACAAGAACAGAAGAACTTCTCTTTCCAGCCCTAACTCTCTCCCTACTTATAAACAACGTCAGCAACCTCTCCCTACTGTTAAGATCCGCAGAAGTAAAATGGCGGTCGGCGGTCAGGGCTTTTATAGACACTATGACGCCCCCAAAGAAAGCCAATCACTGCAATGCCCTTCTCTAAGATGGTGGTGGACACTGCCCATGTCATCTCATTGCCCATGGTGTATGTCCTTGCTCATTGGCTGAAAAAAGGCGCCTGCAAGCATTATGGGAAAACCGACTTTGGCACTCGAGGCCAACGACCGCATGGCCGACTTCACGCTCAGCAAAACCCAACTTTGCAGAAAGTCGGCGACTTTTGAATCTGACCGACCTGTTTGGCTCAACTCTAGTATTGAGACATAATATATCTTATTTTTTGTCAAAAATTTGTTATATATGTGCTTTAACTCTTATACTCATAGTGTATTATTTATTTATTAAAGATCCATTTAATTAGTTTGCAGCACTGAGCACAAAATTCCCCATAGCTTGCTTGATTAGGACCTTTTTTACAACTAATTTGGTTTTGATTTTGCCATTTACCAGGCAGCAAAAGTCATATTTTTTGGTGTCCTATGTCCCTCGTTTCCTTTTTTCTGTACTTTCTTAAATTTTAATATGGTATTTTATCTTTGTCTTTGATTCAATAAAATTGTTAATTTTTTAATATACATTTTGTTCCACTCCTTTATCCTGTGGTGTTTACTGACCAGGGATTTTTGGTTAGATACATTTTGTATTTTGATGTACATGCTGCCTACTTCCATACAGATCGATCCAACGTCTTATGTATAGTCATGTTACTTACCTCCGGAGCTCTCATGTGGGAGAATCTATTAATTGAGACTTGTGACCAGGGTCGGACTGGGGCACCGGGACACCGAGAATCCTCCGGTGGGCCCGGGCCCCAGCCCCTGCCTCCATTGGTGCCTGCCCTACTTGCTAATAGCGTGCGCAGAGCGGTGCGCACTTTCTTGTATAGCCGGCAGCAGTTGGCAGGCTGCACAAGTTATGTTAAGTGCAGGAGCAGCTCCTTCACATCACCTGCCGCCGCTTCCAGCTTCTATCTGCCAGGAGAGCTGTGTGTGTGGACCCTCACTGCAGCCAGCACAGTCAGAGGCACAGCTGACCGTGAGTGTGAGAGGAGACACATGCACACAACAGCTGACCTGCTGTCACCAGTTTCCTGTGCTGCGTCTCTCAGGTTCCTCTTCCACAAAGCCCTGCTCAGCAATGGAAGCTCTGATTGGCTGCAATTCAGCCAATTAAAGTTAGTTTTCTTTGTGTGTCCTCACAGCACAGCTCAGGCAAGGAGCTGTGCTGTGATTGGTCGAAGTCCTGCTAAGGCAGAACAGCCATATATTCTACAGGGGAGCAGAGGGAGTCTGATGGCTGCAGTGTGACTGTAAGTAAGAAAATATGTAATGAGCCTGCAGCCTGACTAGTTCTCCAGCCAGTGAGGCAGTTAGGGGAGGGAGCCCCCATGCAACCTAAAGGTGACAGGGGAGGGGGCCCACAGTTATATTCTAACTTGCTGTGGGCCCCCTCCCCTATTATATCAGCCGCCTCTTTTATACTGTGGGTCCCTTTTCCCACTCTGAGCAGGCCCACAGGAAAATAGAGGTGAACCAGTGGGGGAGGGGGCCCACAGGAAAATAGAGGTGACACAGTGGGGGAGGGGCACACAGAATAAAGGGTGACACAGTGGGGGATGGGGCCCACAGGAAAATAGAGGTGACGCAGTGGGGGAGGGGCCCATAGAATATAGGGTGACAGTGGGGAAGGGGGCCCACAGGAAAATAGAGGTTAACAAGTGGGGGAGGGGCCCACAGGAAAATAGAGATGAACAAGTGGGGGAGGGGGCCCACAGGAAAATAGAGGTGACCATGGGGGAGGGCCACAGAATAGGTGACATGGGGGAGGGGCCCACAGGAAAATAGAGGTGAACCAGTGGGGAGGGGGCCACAGGAAAATAGAGTGAACCATGGGGAGGGGCCACAGAATAAAGGGGACAAATGGGGGAGGGGCCCACAGGAAAATAGAGGTGACACAGTGGGGGAGGGGCCCACAGAATATAGGGTGACAGTGGGGGAGGGGCCCACGGAAAATAGAGTGAACACAGTGGGGGAGGGGGCCCACAGAAAATAGAGGTGAACCAGTGGGGGAGGGGGCCCACAGGAAAATTAGATGAACACAGTGGGGGAGGGGGCCCACAGGAAAATAGAGGTGAACAATGGGGAGGGGGCCACAGAAAATTGAGTGACACAGTGGGGGAGGGGGCCCACAGGAAAATAGAGGTGACACAGTGGGGAGGGCCCACAGGAAAATAGAGATGAACAGTGGGGGAGGGGGCCCAAGGAAAATAGAGGTGACACAGTGGGGGAGGGCCATAGAATATAGGTGACAGTGGGGAGGGGCCCACAGGAAAATAGAGGTTAACAAAGTGGGGGAGGGGCACACAGGAAAATAGAGTGAACAAGTGGGGGAGGGGCCCACAGGAAAATAGAGGTGAACCAATGGGGGAGGGGGCCACAGGAAAATAGAGGTGACACAGTGGGGGAGGAGGCCCACAGAAAAAGAGGTGACAAGTGGGGGAGGGGGCTCCACAGGAAAATAGAGGTGACACAGTGGGGGAGTGGGCCCACAGAATAAAGGGTGACAGTGGGGGAGGGGGCCCACAGGAAAATAGAGGTGACACAGTGGGGGAGGGGCCCACAGAATATAGGGTGACAGTGGGGGAGGGGGCCCACAGGAAAATAGAGATGAACCAGTGGGGGAGGGGGCCCACAGGAAAATAGAGGTGAACCAATGGGGAGGGGGGCACAGAAATATTGAGTGACACAGTGGGGGAGGGGCCCACAGGAAAATAGAGGTGACACAGTGGGGGAGGGGACCACAGAATATAGGGTGACAGTGGGGGAGGGGGCCCACAGGAAAATAGAGATGAACCAGTGGGGGAGGGGCCCACAGGAAAATAGAGGTGAACCAATGGGAGGGGGGCACAGAATATTGAGTGACACAGTGGGGGAGGAGGCCCACAGGAAAATAGAGGTGACACAGTGGGGGAGGGGCCCACAGGAAAATAGAGATGAACCAGTGGGGGAGGGGGCCCAAAGGAAAATAGAGGTGACACAGTGGGGAGGAGGGGCCCACAGAATATTGGGTGACACAGTGGCAAAGGGGACACTCAGAATTTAACACTTTCACGATATCCGCCTTACATTTATGGCTCGTGTTGAATGCCTCTGTCAATCTCTGACACCAGCATATCACACGTGCCAACATGCGTGCGCATCATTCACTCACTCATCGGCGCGCCCATGACGTGATCGTGGGTCACCGATGGGTTGTCATGACAGCCGGGGGTCAGCTTACTGTGGCAAGACTTCAAAGGAGACGGCGATTTCTGCTATATGTAGTGATGCTGTGGCATCACTGTATATAATAGTACATGCGATCGGATGATCGCATCTTCATGTCCCATAAGGGGGCTCACTATACCAGTGAAAAGTAAAAAAACGAATATTTAAAAAAAAAGTACTAAAAGTTCAAATCACCCCCTTTTCTCCCATTGAAAATGAAGATATTTAAAAAATAAAAAAATACACATTTGGTAATGCCGCGTTCAGAAAAGTCTGAATTATCAAAATATAAAGACAATTAACCCGATCAGTGAACACCGTAAACAGAAACAATTCAAGAATGCCAAATGTCTTTTTTCTGGTCGCCACATCACAAAAAAAGCTGTAACAAGTGATCAAAACATCACATCAGTCCCAAAAAGGTACTAATAAAAATGTTGTCTCACCATGCAAAAAAAAGCTATCATACAGCTTCCCTGTGGGTAATAAAATACGCAGCAGTTGCCGTCTTCTGCCGCTGTGTCGTTGTTTCGGTCTTTTTCGTTGCAGTGGAAGATGGCCACCGGTAAGTATTTTACTACAAACACAGAACCTACATCATGCTGTGGTTAAATAAAAAAAAAAAAATAACGTGGAGTGGTATTTTCACATAAGATGATATGTCAGCACTTCTGTGTGGTGCAGTATACAGAGGATCTGTCAGCTCTCCTGTGTGGTGTAATATATAGAGGATCTGTCAGCTCTCCTGTGTGGTGTAGTATATAGAGGATCTAGTCGGCTCTCCTGTGTGGTGTAGTATATAGAGGATCTGTCGGCTCTCTTGTGTGGTGTAGTATATAGAGGATCTGTCAGCTCTCCTGTATGGTGTAGTATATAGAGATCTGTCAGCTCTCCTGTGTGTGCAGTAATAGAGGATCTGTAGCTCTCCTGTGTGGTGTAGTAGATAGAGGATCTGTCAGCTCTCCTGTGTGGTGTAGTATATAGAGGATCTGTCAGCTCTCCTGTGTGGTGTAGATATAGAGATCTGTCAGCTCTCCTGTGTGGGTAGTATATAGAGGATTTGTCAGCTCTCCTGTGTGGTGTAGTATATAGAGGATCAGTCTGCTCTCCTGTGTGGTGCAGTATATAGAGGATCTGTCAGCTCTCCTGTGTGGTGTAGTATATAGAGGATCTGTCAGCTCCCTTGTGTGGTGTAGTATATAGAGGATCTGTCAGCTCTCCTGTGTGGTGTAGTATATAGAGGATTTGTCAGCTCTCCGTGTGGTGTAGTATATAGAGGATCAGTCTGCTCTCCTGTGTGGTGCAGTATATAGAGGATCTGTCAGCTCTCCTGTGTGGTGTAGTATATAGAGGATCTGTCAGCTCTCCTGTGTGGTGTAGTATATAGAGGATCTGTCAGCTCTCCTGTGTGGTGTAGTATATAGAGGATCTGTCGGCTGTCCTGTGTGTGTGTAGTATATAGAGGATCTGTCAGCTCTCCTGTGTGGTGTAGTATATAGAGGATCTGTCGGCTGTCCTGTGTGGTGTAGTATATAGAGGATCTGTCAGCTCCCTGTGTGGTGTAGTAGATAGAGGATCTGTTGGCTCTCCTGTGTGGTGTAGTATATAGAGGATCTGTCAGCTCTCCTGTGTGGTGTAGCATATAGAGCATCTGTCAGCTCTCCTGTGTGGTGTAGTATATAGAGGATTTGTCAGCTCTCCGGTGTGGTGTAGTATATAGAGGATCAGTCTGCTCTCCTGTGTGGTGCAGTATATAGAGGATCTGTCAGCTCTCCTGTGTGGTGTAGTATATAGAGGATCTGTCAGCTCCCTTGTGTGGTGTAGTATATAGAGGATCTGTCAGCTCTCCTGTGTGGTGTAGTATATAGAGGATTTGTCAGCTCTCCGGTGTGGTGTAGTATATAGAGGATCAGTCTGCTCTCCTGTGTGGTGCAGTATATAGAGGATCTGTCAGCTCTCCTGTGTGGTGTAGTATATAGAGGATCTGTCAGCTCTCCTGTGTGGTGTAGTATATAGAGGATCTGTCAGCTCTCCTGTGTGGTGTAGTATATAGAGGATCTGTCAGCTCCCTTGTGTGGTGCAGTATATAGAGTATCTGTCGGCTCTCCTGTGTGGTGTAGTATATAGAGAATCTGTCAGCTCTCCTGTGTGGTGTAGTATATAGAGGATCTGTCGGCTCTCCTGTGTGGTGTAGTATATAGAGAATCTGTCAGCTCTCCTGTGTGGTGTAGTATATAGAGGATTTGTCGGCTCTCCTGTGTGGTGTAGTATATAGAGGATGTCAGCTCTCCTGTGTGGTGTAGTATATAGAGGATCTATCAGCTCTCTGTGTGGTGTAGTATATAGAGGATCTGTCGGCTCTCCTGTGTGGTGTAGTATATAGAGGATCTGTCAGCTCTCCTGTGTGGTGTAGTATATAGAGGATCTGTCGGCTCTCCTGTGTGGTGTAGTATATAGAGGATCTGTCGGCTCTCCTGTGTGGTGTAGTATATAGAGGATCTGTCAGCTCTCCTTGTGTGGTGCAGTATATAGAGTATCTGTCGCTCTCCTGTGTGGTGTAGTATATAGAGGATCTGTCGGCTCTCCTGTGTGGTGTAGTATATAGAGGATCTGTCAGCTCTCCTGTGTGGTGTAGTATATATAGGATCTCTCAGCTCCCTTGTGTGGTGCAGTATATAGAGGATGTGTCAGCTCTCCTGTGTGGTGTAGTATATAGAGAATCTGTCAGCTCTCCTGTGTGGTGTAGTATATAGAGAATCTGTCAGCTCTCCTGTGTTGGTGTAGTATATAGAGGATCTGTCAGCTCTCCTGTGTGGTGTAGTATATATAGGATCTCTCAGCTCCCTTGTGTGGTGCAGTATATGAGGATGTGTCAGCTCTCCTGTGTGGTGCAGTATATAGAGGATCTGTCGGCTCTCCTGTGTGGTGTAGTATATAGAGAATCTGTCAGCTCTCCTGTGTGTGTAGTATATAGAGGATCTGTCAGCTCTCCTGTGTGGTGTAGTATATAGAGGATCTGTCAGCTCTCCTGTGTGGTGTAGTATATAGAGGATCTGTCAGCTCTCCTGTGTGGTGTAGTATATAAGGATCTGTCAGCTCTCCTGTGTGGTGAGTATATAGAGGATGTGTCAGCTCTCCTGTGTGGTGTAGTATATAGAGGATCTGTCAGCTCTCCTGTGTGGTGTAGTATATAGAGGATCTGTCGGCTCTCCTGTGTGGTGTAGTATATAGAGGATCTGTCAGCTCTCCTGTGTGGTGTAGTATATATAGGATCTGTCAGCTCTCCTGTGTGGTGCAGTATATAGAGGATCTGTCAGCTCTCCTGTGTGGTGTAGTATAAGAGGATCTGTTGGCTCTTCTGTGTAGTGTAGTATATAGAGGATCTGTCAGCTCCCTGTTGTGGTGCAGTATATAGAGGATCTGTCAGCTCTCCTGTGTGGTGTAGTATATAGAGGATCTGTGGGCTCTCCTGTGTGGTGTTAAGTAGTATATAGAGGATCTGTTGGCTCTTCTGTGTGGTGTAGTATATATAGGATCTGTCAGCTCTCCTGTGTGGTGCAGTATATAGAGGATCTGTCAGCTCTCCTGTGTGGTGTAGTATATATAGGATCTGTCAGCTCTCCTGTTTGGTGCAGTATATAGAGGATCTGTCAGCTCTCCTGTGTGGTGTAGTATACAGAGGATCTGTTGGCTCTCTGTGTAGTGTAGTATATAGAGGATCTGTCAGCTCCCTTGTGTGGTGCAGTATATAGAGAATCTGTCAGCTCTCCTATGTGGTGTAGTATATAGAGAATCTGTCAGCTCTCCTGTGTGGTGTAGTATATAGAAGATCAGGTGCGGACACAGACTGTAAAGGGCCCCTGTACGAGAATTACGTATGGGCCCCCCTCCGTACCACAACGATGTTATCGAAGCATATACAAGGACAAATTTACAGAATAGAACACAAATATCAAACCTAAACAATGAACTGAAGTTCCATATTTGTCAGAATATAAATACACATAATTCATGTAACCGGGATATAATATGGGCAGAGTTAGGTTATGTTCACACGTTGCATTTTTGCTGCTTTTTTTTGCAAATTGTAGGCTGCCTTTTATAGTACCAGCAAAAGCTATGAGATTCAGATATAGCCTTAAGTATACAATGGAGCTGCGAGCCAAGTCAGTGGAAGTGCTGTATCCCACCCAGAGCACTTGCAAACTCATTTGCATACCACTTCTAAAGTGGATTCCTCTGCAGCAGATCAGCGGTTTGTTTAATATGGTTAAGGATTCATTTTGACAAATGTAATCAGTTTGGCAGAGGGGGTAGAGTTAGCTTAAAGAATCCCTTAAAGGGGTTGTGCCGTTAAAAAATGATTGTATGATAAGGTTGTAGAGCTGCTAGGCCCCAAGCTGCCATAAAAGCTTCCAACAGTCTGCTGTCCTGTGTGACAAAGGCTCCCATTCTCTTTCTAGCCACTTAGGTGCAGCAGCGACTGATACTATTACCTAAGTAGTGAAAAGGCTGAGAGCAGCGTGTTATGGAGGACCCCACTGTTGGTGGCACAGGTCAGATCCTCATCCTGCCCCATCATTGTACTGTGCATGTACAGCATTCACACATGTGAAATCCCAACTGTGACATTAGACTAGGGCTACACAGTGACTTTGGCTGAGACTCACGACTAATGACCATTCTATGCCATTGCAACCCAAAAGGTGCCATGATTATGACAAGCATGTTGCAAACAGAATTTTTGGCGTCTTCCTTGTGGCGTCATCTCGCTTGTGTGACCTCAACCCTGGGCTGCGATATAGTAGAGGTATACAGTGACTTGGTATAGAATTCACTGAAATGGCGCGTGCAGACATCTTTTTCAGGTGAATATGCTCCATAACCTGTAAAAGTGCTAAATAAATACTAAAATGAATGAACATATGTGCTGCAATTTTAAACAACTTGCTGTGCACATCTTCAGACTTTTCAACTTCTTTTAGCTTCGGGATTTCCAAAGACGCCGAGCGGTTAAAGGAAGTGACCTGACCGTTCTTCAGGTGGATTCTGTTTGGACGTCACTCACTAGTTTATTCAATACTAAAACCTCATTGGGATCACACACTTGTAAAATGCTGTTGTGTGGCCATACCCAAAGCCTGGGA
Source organism: Oophaga sylvatica (assembly GCA_033576555.1). Lineage (NCBI taxonomy): Eukaryota > Metazoa > Chordata > Amphibia > Anura > Dendrobatidae > Oophaga > Oophaga sylvatica. The sequence continues at coordinate 25,220 of JARQOD010000571.1, read as the reverse complement.
ACATGGCTGTATGTTACCTGTGATAAATAGATAGATAGCTGCATGATTTGCGCTGTTAGACAGCCTGGACACGTGGGGATTGCTAACAAACAGGCAGTCCCCTCATGTGTTGAGGCTGTTCAACAGCTGCAAAACATGCAGCCGTGGGGACTCGAACATAATATATGAGCGCGCCCGAGATACTGGGATAACATCTGAGCATGACTGGAAAAGATGTTATTCGAGCACGCTCGCTCATCGCTAGTGCCCACTCTTATGGGGTCTGAAGCTGGTGCCTCGGCCCACAATGTCCTGAATGCATGTTAAATCATGTCAGATGCAAATCATTAGTTCACAGGGAGGTCTGGCTACAGGAGTGGCCCTCTGTAAATCTGCAATATAGGGCGGCTCATCAACCCAGGCCAGACGTACACAAGCGTACACACACACAGTATATACACATGCATGTACCTACAGAGAAACACCGTTTACTGTGCATACACACTGTAGCATGTGTAATACACTATGTATGCAATATTACATATTCTGTATACCAGGGGTCCTCAAACTTTTAATCATGGGCCAGATCACGTCCTTTGGAGGGACGGAATATAGTTAAAAAAAAACTATGAACAAATCCTATGCACACGGCACATATCTTATTTGAAGTAATGAAACAAAACAGGAACAAATACAATATTTAAATGAAGAAGTTACATCAACAAACTTACTGATTTTAATGGGTTCTTTGAATATCCACACTTTGAGTCAATTTTTTCTCTTTCTTGCTAACATTGTTTCCTAGGAATTCAAAATTGCTATTAGTAAAATACCAATATATACAGCGCTACAAAAACTATACCAGCAATAAAAGTGCCCACACAGAGACATACAGACTGCACTGCCCATCAATGCCGTCTGATCAGTGCTCACCAATGCAGCCTCACCAGTGCTCATATTGGTGGAACTCCACTTTTACCTCAGGCTCAGACGGTGTGGTGCGAGAGTCCCCAATAGACAGGTAAATGTCTCCAATAGGCAGGTAAATGTCCATAATAGGCAGCATAGTCCCCAATAGGCAGGTAAATGTCCCCAACAGGAAGCATATCCCCAATAGGCAGGTAAATGTCCCCAATAGCAACACAGGTCCCCAATAGGCAGCACAGGTCCTCAGTAGGCAGGTAAATGTCCCCAATAGGCAGCATAGTCCCCAATAGGCAGGTAAATGTCCCCAACAGGAAGCATAATCCCCAATAGGCAGGTAAATGTCCCCAACAGGAAGCATAATCCCCAATAGGCAGGTAAATGTCCCCAATATGCAGCACAGGTCCCCAATAGGCAGCACAGGTCCTCAGTAGGCAGGTAAATGTCCCCAATAGGCAGCATAGTCCCTAATAGGCAGAGTCAAAAATGTCCCCAACAGGCAGGAATGTCCCCAATATGCAGGACAGGGTCCCCATAGGCAGCACAGGTCCCCATAGGCAGTAAAGTCCCATAGGCAGGTAAATGTCCCCAATAGGCAGCACAGGTCCTCAATAGGACCCGGCATTGGAAAAAAACAAAAACAAAACTGTACTTACCTATGTCCCCCGCTGCTTTGAAGAGGCGCCTGCTCGTCTCCATCCCTTCTTTCGGCACAGGCAGCGTGACGTCATCAGGCTGCGTGATGACAATCACATCGTCTGTGTGTGCTCGCTGCATACAGAGGGCAGCGCAATGCCTTTCCTCGGCGCCTCGTTGTCCTGCCCGCGATTACAGGGCCTGCCGGCATTTACTGCAGTGAAGTTCAATGTCGGCGGGGCCCAGGGGCCGGATAAAAGTCCTCGATGGACCGCATGTGGCCCGCGGACCGTAGTTTGAGGACCCCTGCTGTATACCATATACACAGTCATGTATGGAAATTACTAAAACCCTATGTTTGTCTATACCTATGCCTATGGTAGATTTTATCCACATCTGAAGTTCTGTGTTCCTGAACTGATGTTTTCAGAGTGAGATAAGGCTAGAAGCTAATGTTAATATTGTCTACCTTCACATAGTTTATAAACCCTCCTCTCTAGCAACCACAGAATGAAGATTAAGTAGACATGCTAGATGGACATATCTTACAGAAGTCAAGCTGCAACACCAGGCTCTCCCATCATCACTTTGGCAAGTATTACGAATAACAGTTTTAAGGTTCGGTTTTTCTATTGGAATATTATTGATATTAGTACAACAAGGTTATCTTCCAAGTTTCAGTAAGATACTTTTTAGGGATTCAGTCTTTGTGCCGCCATATTCTGCCATACCTATGCCTAGTGTGTTATCATGGTTGGATTCAGAATAACGGCTTTAAGCTCCGGTTTTTTATTGGAATAAGTTCATATTAGTACAACAAGGTTATCTTCCCAGTTTCATTAAGATTTTTTTAGGGATTCAGTCTTTATTTGAATTATAAAGTTGCTATATTGGAATGTATGGGTGTTCACCTTTCTTCCTAAAATAATCTCTGCAGATGGTAACCAGATCTTCCATCTAAATATAGCACAGTAAATGTTATCTGTCCTCGATCTAGCTTGCCATATAATAAATGGCTCCATACAATGTAGCTGCCCCTGCTGAAGTCAAGTTTTCACTTCCAGGATGGATGATAATTCTTCGTTTTGGGTTTGTTGTGGATAAAACTTAAAGTACTGTACTGGTAGCGGCAAACGTTGGACCTCTGCACAGTCTGTCAAATTTTCTTCACGCCACCAGTAGGAAAGTGCTTTAACCCCTTCATGACCCAGCCTATTTTGACCTTAAAGACCTTGCCATTTTTTGCAATTCTGACCAGTGTCCCTTTATGAGATAATAACTCAGGAACGCTTCAACGGATCCTAGCATTCTGAGAATGTTTTTTCGTGACATATTGGGCTTCATGTTAGTGGTAAATTTAGGTCGATAATTTTTGCGTTTATTTGTTAAAAAAATAGAAATTTGGTGAAAATTTTGAAAATTTCGCAATTTTCAAATTTTGAATTTTTATTCTGTTAAACCAGAGAGTTATGTGACACAAAATAGTTAATAAATAACATTTCCCACATGTCTACTTTACATCAGCACAATTTTGGAAACAAAATTTTTTTTGTTAGGAAGTTATAAGGGTTAAAAGTTGACCAGCGATATCTCATTTTTATAGCAAAATTTACAAAACCATTTTTTTTTAGGGACCACCTCACATTTGAAGTCACTTTGAGGGGTCTATATGGCAGAAAATACCCAAACGTGACACCATTATAAAAACTGCACCCCTCAAGCTACTCAAAACTACATTCAAGAAGATTATTAACCTTTCAGGTGCTTCACAGGAACTAAAGCAACGTGGAAGGAAAAATGGACATTTTAATTTTTCCAATAAAAATTTTCTTTTAGCATAAATTTTTTCATTTGTACATGGGCAACAGGATAAAATGGATCCTAAAATTTGTTGGGCAATTTCTCCTGAGTACACCGATACCTCATATGTAGTCATAAACCACTGTTTGGGCGCACGGCAGGGCTTAGAAGGGAAGGAACTCCATTTGACTTTTTGAATGGAAAATATGCTGGAATATTTAGCGGTTGCCATGTCGCATTTGGAGAGTCCCTGTGTGCCTAAACATTGGAGCTCCCCCACAAGTGACCCCATTTTGGAAACTAGACCCCCCAAGGAACTTATCTAGATGCATAGTGAGCACTTTGAACCCCCAGGTGCTTCACAAATTGATCCTTAAAAAAAAGAAAGTACTTTTTTTTCACAAAAATTTTCTTTTAGCCTCAGTTTTTTCATTTTCACATGGGCAACAGTATAAATTTGATCCTAAAATTTGTTGGGAAATTTCTCCTGAGTACACAGATACCTCATATGTGGTCATAAACCACTGTTTGGGCGCATGGTAGGGCCCAGAAGGGAAGGAGAGCCATTTGACTTTTTGAATGGAAAATTAGCTCCAATCATTAGCGGACACCATGACGCGTTTGGAGAGCCCCTGTGTGCCTAAACAGTGAAAAAAACACATTTGACACCATTTTGGAAACTAGACCCCTTAAGGAACTTATCTAGATGTGTTATGAGCACTCTGAACCCCCAAGTGCTTCACAAAAGTTTATAACGCAGAGCAGTGAAAATAAAAAAAAACATTTTTTTCCTCAAAAATGATTTTTTAGCCCGCTATTTTTTATTTTCACAAGGGTAACAGGAGAAATTGGACCCCAAAAGTTGTTGTGCAATTTGTCTTGAGTACACCAATACCCCACTGTTTTGGCGCATGGGAGAGCTCAGAAGGGAAGGAGCACCATTTTGGAATGCAGACTTGATGGAATGTTCTGCGGGCGTCATGTTGCGTTTGCAGAGCCCCTGATGTGCCTAAACAGTAGAAACCCCCCACATGTGACCCCATTTTGGAAACTAGACCCCCCCCAAGGAGCTTATCTAGATGTGTAGTGAGCACTTTGAACCCCCAAGTGCTTCACAGAAGTTTATAATGCAGAGCCGTGAAAATAAAAAATAATTTTTTTCCTCAAAAACTTATTTTTTTAACCCGCAATTTTTTATTTTCACAAGGGTAACAGGAGAATTGGACCCCAAAAGTCGTTGTACTGTTTGTCCTGAGTACGCTTATATACTACATGTGGGAGAAAACTACTGTATGGGCACACGTCGGGGCTGGGAAGGAAGTAATGACGTTTTGAAATGCTGACTTGATGGAATGGTCGGCGGGCGTCATGTTACGTGTGCAGAGCCCATGATGTGCCTAAACAGTAGAAACCCCCCCAAGTGACCCCATTTTGGAAACTAGATCCCCCAAGGAACTCCTCTAGATGTGTGGTGAGCACTTTGAATCTCCAAGTTCATCACAGAAGTTTATAACGCAAAGCCGTGAAAATAAAAAATCATTTTATTTCCACAAAAATTTTTTTTTAGTCCCCAATTTTTTTTCCCAAGAGTAAAAGGAGAAATTAGACCCCCAAAGTTGTTGTGCAATTTTTCTTGAGTATTCTGATACCCCATATGTGGGGGTAAACCACTGTTTGGGCACACGTCGGGGCTCGGAATAAAGGGAGCACTGTTTGACTTTTTGAACGCAAAATTTGCAGCAATCAATGGTGGTGCCATGTCGCGTATGTAGACCCCCTGATGTGCCTAAATAGTGGAAATCCCTCAATTCTAACTCCAACCCTAACCCCAACACACCCCTAACCCCAACCCTAACCCCTACACACCCCTAACCCTAATCCAATCCCTAACCATAACCCTAGCCCCAACACACCCTAACCCTAATCCCAACTCTAACCATAACCCTAACCACAAGCCTAACCCTAATACCAACCCTAACCCCAAAACATCCCTAACACTTATCCTAACTCTAACCCTAATCCCAAAACCCTAACCCTAATTCCAACCCTAACCCTAATTCCAACCCTAACCCTAATTCTAACCCTAACCCAAATTGTAACCGTAACCCTAATTCTAACCTAATGCTAACCTAAGGCTAACTCTAAGGTAACCCTAACCTTAATTCTAACTCTAACCCTAAGGCAGGTTCATATTACGTTTTACCAGCCCGTTCAACACATAGCGTTGACGGGCTGGTAACGGTATAGCATAACGCGACCGCGTTATGCTATACCCGCTAGCGCAGATGAATCAGCAGATGTTTCATCTGTGCTAGCGGTGACGGAGCCCAGACGCTGCAGCCCGCGTCCGAGGCTCCGTCACTGAATGACGGCACTTCGCTAATGCATGCCGCTTTACGGCATGCGTCGCGATGTGCCCGACAATGGGGGTGAAGGGCAGCGTTAATGGACTGCGTTACACCGCATTATACCATGGTGTAACACAGTCCGTCTAACGGACTGCCATAACGCAATATGAACCCAGCCTAACCCTAAGGCCCCGTGCACACATTGCAGATTCACTTGCCGATGTTTCCGTGCGGATTTTCCTAAATCCGCAGGTAAAATTACCTGCGTTTCACCTGCGGATTTAGCGCGGATTAAGGGCCAGTGCACACGTTGCGGATTTACTGCGGTTTTGCTGCGGTTTTTGTGCGGATTTGCCCTGCGGTTTTATACCTATAATGGAATAGGTGTAAAAACGCTGCGGAATCCGCACAAAGAATTGACACGCTGCGGATTTAAAACTGCACCAAATCTGCGTGGAAAAATCCGCAGCATGTGCACAGCGTTTTTTTTTTACCATTTATTTACACTGTACTGTACATGGTTTCCGGATCTGCTGCGGATCCACAGTGCCAAATCCGCTGCGGATCCGCAGCAAAATCCGCAACGTGTGCACAGGAAAAAAAAAATTCTTTATTTTATTATTTGTCCCTACCTATGGGGGTGATAAATGGGGCGTTTATCTACTGTTTTTTTATTTTGATCACTGTGAGAGAGTATCACAGTGATCAAAATAAATTTTTTGACACTGGAGGGCGCACTGCGTATGCGCCCGCCATTTTTCAAGTTGGCGGCGCCCATGAAGAATCCCGGACCGACGCCGGGACGGTCCCAGGGACATCGGAGGACCGGGAGAGGTGAGTAGGGGGTCGGAAGGTAAGGGGGGGGGGGAGATCGGAAGGTGGGGGGGAGATCGGAAGGTGGGGGAGCGGAGGCAAGGTGGAGGGAGCAGATAGTGACGGCGGTGGCCGATCGCCCCGTCACTCGGTGTGGGGAGGTCAGATCTCGGTGTCCAGCCATGGCAGATGCTATTGCAGCAACGGCCATGGCTGGATTGTAATATTTCCACCAAATTTACAAATGAGAACAATGGGGATAGGGGAAAATATGTGTAAGTGGGTTAAGAACTGGCTCATGGATAGGAAACAAAGGGTGGTTATTAATGGAGCACACTCGGACTGGGTCACGGTTAGCAGTGGGGTACCACAGGGGTCAGTATTGGGGCCGCTTCTCTTTAACATATTTATTAATGACCTTGTAGGGGGCATACAGAGTAGTATTTCAATATTTGCAGATGACACTAAACTCTGCAGGGTAATAAATACAGAGGAGGATAATTTTATATTACAGGAGGATTTATGTAAACTAGAAGCTTGGGCTGATAAATGGCAAATGAGCTTTAATGGGGATAAATGTAAGGTCATGCACTTGGGTAGAACAAACAAGATGTATAATTATGTGCTTAATTGTAAAACACTGGGCAAAACTGTCACTGAAAAAGACCTGGGTGTATGGGTGGACGACAAACTCACATTTAGTGGCCAATGTCAGGCAGCTGCTGTCAAGGCAAATAAAATAATGGGATGCATTAAAAGAGGCATAGATGCTCATGAGGAGAACATAATTTTACCTCTATACAAGTCACTGGTGCGACCACACTTAGAATACTGTGTGCAGTTCTGGTCTCCGGTGTATAAGAAAGACATAGCTGAACTGGAGCGGGTGCAGAGAAGAGCGACCAAGGTTATTAGAGTACTGGGGGGTCTGCAATACCAGGACAGGTTATTACACTTGGGGTTATTTAGTTTGGAGAAACGAAGGCTTAGGGGTGATCTTATTACAATGTATAAATATATGAGGGGACAGTACAAAGACCTTTCTAATGATCTTTTTACTCTTAGACATGTGACATGGACAAGGTGGCATCCTCTACGTCTGGAGGAAAGAAGGTTTAGCCATAATCACAGACGCAGATTCTTTACTGTAAGAGCAGTGAGACTATGGAACTCTCTGCCGTCTAATGTTGTAATGAGTGATTCCTTACTAAAATTTAAGAAGAGACTGGATGCCTTTCTTGAAAAGTATATTACATGTTATATTCACTAGTTTCCTAGATATTGCGTTGATCCAGGGAGCTAGTTTGATTGCCGTATGTGGAGTCGGGAAGGAATTTTTTTCCCCAATGTGAAGCTTACTGTTTGCCACTTGGTTTTTTTTGCCTTCCTCTGAATCAACATGTTAGGGCAGGTTAGGATAGGAAAAGGGTTGAACTAGATGGACTTAAAGTCTTCCTTCAACCTTAATAACTATGTTACTATGATTGGCTGTTCCACTTTTAACAGCCAATCAGAGCGATCATAGCCACGAGGGGGTTAAGCCACCCCCACTGTGGTGATGCACAAAGGGTCCTGTTACTGCGGGTCAGGTGACCTTTCAGTGACCCCGGTCACCCGATAACCATGATAACACACTAGGCATAGGTATGGAAGAATATGGCGGTACATAAAGACTGATTCCCTACAAAAATCTTAATGAAACGTGGAAGATAACCTTGTTGTACTAATATGAACTTATTCCAATAAAAAAACCGGAGCTTAAATCAGTTATTCTGCTTCCAGCCATGATAACACACTAGGCATAGGTATGGCAGAATATGGCGGAACAAAGACTGAATCCCTAAAAAGATCTTAATGAAACTGGGAAGATAACCTTGTTGTACTAATATGAACTTATTCCAATAGAAAAACTGGAGGTTAAAACCGTTGTTCTGAATCCAACCATGATAACACACTAGGCATAGGTATGGCAGAATATGGCGGAACAAAGACTGAATCCCTAAAAAGATCTTAATGAAACGTGGAAGATAACCTTGTTGTACTAATATGAACTTATTCCAATAAAAAAACCGAAGCTTAAAACCGTTATTCTGCTTCCAACCATGATAACACACTAGGCATAGGTATGGCAGAATATGGCGGCACAAAGACTGATTCCCTAAAAAAAATCTTAATGAAACTGGGAAGATAACCTTGTTGTACTAATATGAACTTATTCCAATAAAAAAACCGAAGCTTAAAACCGTTATTCTGTTTCCAGCCATGATAACACACTAGGCATAGGTATGGCAGAATATGGCGGCACAAAGACTGATTCCCTAAAAAAGATCTTAATGAAACTGGGAAGATAACCTTGTTGTACTAATATGAACTTATTCCAATAGAAAAACTGGAGGTTAAAACCGTTATTCTGTTTCCAAAAAAGTTAACTCCTACATTCATGTATAGCAACTTTATGTCAAATAAATACATAAGTAAATAAATTGGTTACTCTGCTTCAAATAGAGTGAAGTGGAGAGGAAAACTAAATTAAGAAAATGAAACGGTAAAAAAATTCTAAAATAGGCATAGGTATAGATGAATACGACTAAAATAGCTATCATAGGCATAGGTATAGGTTAATTTGGCACATAGGGTTTTAGTATGCACAGTCATGTACACTATATATAAATTATATACCACTTACATACACTATATACCATACTCCTATTATAACCTCTATATACATTTACATATGCTATATACCATACTCCTACTATTATAACCTCTATATACAGTTACATACACTATATACTATACTCCTACTATTATAACCTCTATATACAGTTACATACACTATATACCATACTCCTATTATAACCTCTATATACATTTACATACGCTATATACCATACTCCTACTATTATAACCTCTATATACACTTACATACACTATATACTATACTCCTACTATTATAACCTCTATATACAGTTACATACACTATATACCATACTCCTACTATTATAACCTCTATATACACTTACATACACTATATACCATACTCCTACTATTATAACCTCTATATACCACTTACATACACTATATACTATACTCCTACTATTATAACCTCTATATACAGTTACATACACTATATACCATACTCCTACTATTATAACCTCTATATACATTTACATACACTATATACCATAGTCAGGGGCGTAACTAGGAACGGCAGGGCCCCACAGCAAACTTCACAATGGGGCCCCCCCCTCGCGCGCGTTGCCAATCCCGGTCTACCCAAGTTGTGTTAAGAAAGATACCTTTATTATCCAAAATTAGAGGTTTTTGGAGTAATGATAGTGAAATAACAGAAAAGAACCAACTCCCAGGAAGCAACTGAGGTAGTGACGAAGGTAGGCTTTCTCCAGAGTAAATATGTGAAGAAACTTGTAATCCAGCCTGCAAATTGCTTTCAAAACGGATGATTTATTCAGTAGAACAACAGTCCGGTATACAGAATAATCTAAGATTGTTCTGTATACCGTACTTCTGCACCACGCCCTCACCAATTACACATGTGAGGAGTGACAGCCTCAGCTCTGCTACATGTGAGGAGTGACAGCCTCAGCTCTGCTACATGTGAGGAGTGACAGACTCAGTTCTGCTACATGTGAGGAGTGACAGCCTCAGCTCTGCTACATGTGAGGAGGAACAGCCTCAGCTCTGCTACATGTGAGTAGGGACAGCCTCAGCTCTGCTACATTCGAGGAGTGACAGCCTCAGCTCTGCTACATGTAAGGAGTGACAGCCTCATCTCTGCAACATGTGAGGAGTGACAGCCTCAGCTCTGCTACTTGTATAGCAAAGCTGAGGCTGTCGCTCCGCACATGTAGCAGAGATGAGGCTGTCACTCCTCGCATGTAGCAGAGCTGAGGTTGCTACTTGTCACATGTAGCAGAGCTGAGGTTGTTACTTGTCACATGTAGCAGAGCTGAGGTTGTTACTTGTCACATGAGCAGAGCTGAGGTTGTTACTTGTCACATGAGCAGAGCTGAGGTTGCTACTTGTCACATGTAGCAGAGCTGAGGTTGTTACATGTAGCAGAGCCGAGGTTGCTACTTGTCACATGTAGCAGAGCTGAGGTTGTTACTTGTCACATGTAGCAGAGCCGAGGTTGCTACTTGTCACACATGAGGGTAGCTCCCTTTGGTTTGCACCTAGTTCACATTAGTCTGGAAGTGCCAGTCAGGTTTTTTGTCTTTTGAATGTTAGCTTGCTGACCGAGCACTCCGCTCCCACCAGGTGGTGATTTTAATTACACCAGGTCCCTACTTTACCCATGTATGCAGGCATTACTGACAGAGGTGCATATTCGCCCAGAAATTCAGATATCAGCCTAATAGAGGTATGTTCACATTAGGTTAGGGACTCAACAGAATTGAGACCACCTTGACGATGGTTGTTGAGCTTTAAAATGTTTGGCCAAATGTTTATACTAAGCGTCTCAAATTTTTCCTTATATTCCAAAGCCATATTGCTATTCAAAATTTCATATATTCTATGTTGTCATGCTTTAGTATGCTTGAGTGCAGCCTTTTTTTGGATGTTTTACATGAGGGTAGCTCCCTTTGGTTTGCACCTAGTTCACATTAGTCTGGAAGTGCCAGTCAGGTTTTTTGTCTTTTGAATGTTAGCTTGCTGACCGAGCACTCCGCTCCCACCAGGTGGTGATTTTAATTACACCGGCTCCCTACTTTACCCATATATGCAGGCATTACTGACAGAGGTGCATATTCGCCCAGAAATTCAGATATCAGCCTAATAGAGGTATGTTCACATTAGGTTAGGGACTCAACAGAATTGAGACCACCTTGACGATGGTTGTTGAGCTTTAAAATGTTTGGCCAAATGTTTATACTAAGCGTCTCAAATTTTTCCTTATATTCCAAAGCCATATTGCTATTCAAAATTTCATATATTCTATGTTGTCATGCTTTAGTATGCTTGAGTGCAGCCTTTTTTTGGATGTTTTACATGAGGGTAGCTCCCTTTGGTTTGCACCTAGTTCACATTAGTCTGGAAGTGCCAGTCAGGTTTTTTGTCTTTTGAATGTTAGTTTGCTGACCGAGCACTCCGCTCCCACCAGGTGGTGATTTTAATTACGCCGGCTCCCTACTTTACCCATATATGCAGGCATTACTGACAGAGGTGCATATTCGCCCAGAAATTCAGATATCAGCCTAACAGAGGTATGTTCACATTAGGTTAGGGACTCAACAGAATTGAGACCACCTTGACGATGGTTGTTGAGCTTTAAAATGTTTGGCCAAATGTTTATACTAAGCGTCTCAAATTTTTCCTTATATTCCAAAGCCATATTGCTATTCAAAATTTCATATATTCTATGTTGTCATGCTTTAGTATGCTTGAGTGCAGCCTTTTTTTGGATGTTTTACATGAGGGTAGCTCCCTTTGGTTTGCACCTAGTTCACATTAGTCTGGAAGTGCCAGTCAGGTTTTTTGTCTTTTGAATGTTAGCTTGCTGACCGAGCACTCCGCTCCCACCAGGTGGTGATTTTAATTACACCGGCTCCCTACTTTACCCATATATGCAGGCATTACTGACAGAGGTGCATATTCGCCCAGAAATTCAGATATCAGCCTAATAGAGGTATGTTCACATTAGGTTAGGGACTCAACAGAATTGAGACCACCTTGACGATGGTTGTTGAGCTTTAAAATGTTTGGCCAAATGTTTATACTAAGCGTCTCAAATTTTTCCTTATATTCCAAAGCCATATTGCTATTCAAAATTTCATATATTCTATGTTGTCATGCTTTAGTATGCTTGAGTGCAGCCTTTTTTTGGATGTTTTACATGAGGGTAGCTCCCTTTGGTTTGCACCTAGTTCACATTAGTCTGGAAGTGCCAGTCAGGTTTTTTGTCTTTTGAATGTTAGCTTGCTGACCGAGCACTCCGCTCCCACCAGGTGGTGATTTTAATTACACCGGCTCCCTACTTTACCCATATATGCAGGCATTACTGACAGAGGTGCATATTCGCCCAGAAATTCAGATATCAGCCTAATAGAGGTATGTTCACATTAGGTTAGGGACTCAACAGAATTGAGACCACCTTGACGATGGTTGTTGAGCTTTAAAATGTTTGGCCAAATGTTTATACTAAGCGTCTCAAATTTTTCCTTATATTCCAAAGCCATATTGCTATTCAAAATTTCATATATTCTATGTTGTCATGCTTTAGTATGCTTGAGTGCAGCCTTTTTTTGGATGTTTTACATGAGGGTAGCTCCCTTTGGTTTGCACCTAGTTCACATTAGTCTGTGTTAGGGTTCGAGTTCCCGCTCCTGCACAAGGGGAGTCTCGAACCAGTGCCGCTGCGGTCTCCCATTCGTCTCCGGCCGCAGTGGAGCCTGCTCAGCAGAGACGTCGTTCCAGGCGTCTTGCCCACTCCACTACTGGGCAGTGACTTGCTGCTGCCTTTCCTGGATCTGCTATTGTAGCCAGTTCTGGAGCAGACGTCTTTGGGATAAAGTCCTGCATTTTCCCTTCTGAGCGTGCCCAGAGTGAGATCTCTCATTGGAGATCAGGGGTCACATGCTCAGGTACTGCAGCGGCTCCTATTGGCCCGCCAGGAAGGCCCTGTTACTACTAGTCTTCTGAACAGGTTCTCATTGGTCCTTGTTCCTGGAAGGTCCTGTGGCTGTTGCTATAAAAGGGTAGCATGGCTGGGCCGCCATGCGCTAATATCAACCATTGTATGCTATGCGCCAGTGTGGTCATGCGTGTGTGTGGTTAGGGACCCGGCTGAAATAAGCCACTAGAATACCGACTTAATCGGTGAGGAGTTTAGTGTGCTAGCTGGTCAGGGTCGGTGTCCTAGATGCCCTAGATTACCGGCATAACCGGTGAGGAGTTTGATTGCCGTATTCAGGGTCTGGCGTTCAGACGCCATAGATTGCGGGTGACTCCCGCGAGGACATTAGCGCATGACCACGTATTATGCTCGCTTAGCAATTAACCGTGTGCCTGAGAGCCTGACAGGACACGGTGTTTGGCTCTGTGACGTAACAGGGTTCGCTCTCGACGCTAGACAGCGCCCTAGCGTTTTACTTTGCGGCTCACTGAAGCTAAGTGAGTTCGCACATATCGCCATATAGCACTGTGGCATCCCGTTAGCGGCTCTGTGAATTAACAGAGTCTGCACTTACTGCCACAACGCGCTACGGCGTTTATTTTAGCGACTCTGCGGGATAACAGAGTTCGCTACTTTCGTCATCTTACTAGCAGCAGGCTTTGCTTGCACGGTGGACCCCGGGCTGCGAACGCACCTCTCCACTCTATATATTTGGTGCGTTCCGCAGACCCTAACATAATATTAGCGCGAGGGTCTGGCTAGTAAAATGGCGGACGAACAGCGTCTATTGCAGTACATCCAGCAGCTGAAGGGTAGGTTGGAGGCTCTTGAGAGCACAACCTCAGCTGTGGATGTTACCGCAGTCGCTGTTCAGGCTGCTAGCGTGGCTGCAGCCAGTTTGTCCTCTGCCACCTCTGCCCCTACATTATCCCACCTCCCGCTTCCTGACAAGTTTGCCGGTGATAGCAAGCAATGTCGGGGATTCGTGAGTCAGTGCTCTATACATCTCGAGCTTCTGGCTGCACGTTTTCCCACGGATCGGGCACAAGTGGGTTTTGTACTTTCTCTACTCTCGGGCAGAGCGTTGGAGTGGGCAACGCCGCTGTGGGAGCGCGATGATCGTGTGGTGCAGAGTGCTCCTCGTTTCTTGGAGGCTCTTAAAAAGGTCTTTTTAGGACCCCAGGTCACCCACGATACGGCGCTACAACTGCTGGCATTGACACAGGGTTCGTCTTTGGTCAGTCAGTTTTCCGTCCAGTTTCGGACTCTGGCTGCTGAGCTAGATTGGTCTGATAAAGTTCTTATTCCTATCTACTGGCGGGGACTGGCTGACCATGTTAAAGACGCTTTGGCTACCAGGGAGATTCCCGCCACACTGGAGAAGCTTATCTCCATATCTACCCGCATTGACCTCCGTTTTCACGAGCGGAGGTTGGAGCGGGCCCAGTGTAGGCAGAGGTTTCGGTTGGCTCCTACCTTTGCCAAACCTCTCGAATTCCCCGATCTGGCGTCCGAACCTCAAAAGGCCACAGAAGTTCCTCATGCAGGACCTAAGTCTCGGTCCGTCCGAGTATCCGTGGTTTGTAACCATTGTCAGCAGACAGGACACTATGCCAACAGATGTCCACAGCGATCGGGGAAGCGATCGCGTCTAGTGGCCCTGGGAGGAGGTTCACTAGAGACAGCGGCATTTTCCTCCAAGATAACATTTAAAGGGACAATCACTGTTGGTACTTCCATTCTCACCGCCGACCTTTGCGTGGACTCAGGAGCAGAGGGGAATTTCATGTCCTCTAGCTTTGCTCACCGTCATGCAATACCTCTGGTGGCGCTTGACAAATCAGTGACTGTTCGGGTAGTGAATGGGTCGTCATTGCCCTCACAAATTACACACCAGACTGTCCCACTTGCATTGTCTGTATCTCCTTCCCATCAGGAATTTATTTCCCTACTCGTCCTTCCCGAGGGAATAGACGAGATCCTACTAGGTATACCTTGGCTCCGTTTCCACTCCCCACATATAGAGTGGACTTCGGGTAGGATACTGGGTTGGAGTGATGCATGTACAGGCAGATGTGTCAAAAGTTGCGTTCAGGTTGCCATTACTGAGTTACCCGCAGATCTTACTCCACTTCCCAAGCACTACTGGTCATATGCAGACGTGTTCTCCAAGAAGGCTGCGGAGACTCTTCCGCCTCATCGCCCCTATGACTGTCCTATCGACCTCTTGCCTGGCGCAGAACCTCCTCGGGGAAGGGTCTATCCCCTCTCTCTTCCTGAGACAGAGGCCATGTCGCAATATATTCAGGAGAACCTGGCAAGAGGGTTTATTAGGAAGTCGGTGTCACCGGCAGGGGCGGGATTTTTCTTCGTGCAGAAGAAAAACGGAGAATTGCGTCCGTGTATTGATTACAGGGGTCTTAACGCCATCACCGTTAAAAACAAGTACCCGTTGCCCCTGATCTCTGAGCTATTTGATAGGCTTCGGGGAGCAAGGGTATTCACTAAACTAGATCTGCGCGGTGCTTATAACCTGATTCGCATCCGTGAGGGGGACGAATGGAAGACGGCTTTTAATACCAGGGATGGGCATTACGAATATCTGGTGATGCCCTTTGGGCTCTGTAATGCTCCAGCCGTTTTCCAAGACTTTGTCAATGACATCTTCCGGGATATGCTCTCCACCTCGGTCGTAGTCTATCTGGATGATATACTCATCTTCTCTCCAGATATTGACTCCCACCGGAGGGATGTTGGCAGGGTCTTCGACCTCCTACGGGCAAATTCCCTTTACGCAAAGTTGGAGAAATGTGTGTTTGAGCAGGAGTCCTTACCTTTCCTGGGCTATATCATCTCCGCCCAGGGATTGGCTATGGATCCTGCCAAACTACAGGCGGTGATGGACTGGCAAGAACCCCACTCTCTAAAGGCGGTGCAGCGCTTTATGGGGTTCATTAATTACTACCGTCAGTTCATTCCCCACTTCTCAACTTTGGTAGCTCCCGTGGTTGCCCTTACCAAAAAGGGAGCTAATCCCAAATTGTGGTCTGAAGAGGTCTCCAAGGCCTTCACGTCTATTAAGTCTCATTTCGCTAGAGCTCCCATCCTACATCGCCCCGATGTTGATAAGCCATTTATATTGGAGGTGGATGCCTCGTCCGTTGGTGCTGGAGCAGTCCTCTTCCAAAAGGATGCTCAAGGTCGGAAGCATCCATGCTTCTTTTTCTCCAAGACCTTCACACCAGCAGAGAGGAATTATTCCATCGGGGACAGGGAGTTGCTAGCAATGAAGTTGGCCTTCTCGGAGTGGAGACATCTGTTGGAGGGAGCTCGCTTTCCCTTCCAAGTCTTCACGGATCACAAAAACCTGGTATATCTTCAGACAGCCCAGCGGCTTAATTCTCGCCAAGCCAGATGGTCCTTGTTCTTCTCCCGGTTTCATTTCACACTGCATTTCCTCTCGGGAGAGAAGAACATTCGTGCCGACGCTCTCTCTCGCTCTGTGGTGTCCTCGGAGGAGGAGGTGGAGGAGCCTCGGCTTATCGTCCCCACAGAGAGCCTGAGAACAGTGGCCCCGGTTTCGCTAGAGTCTGTGCCCCCGGGCAAGACTTTTGTGCCTACTAATTTGCGACCGGAGGTACTCTCTTGGGCACATTCGTCCAGGGTGGGTGGACACTTTGGGGCAAAGAGGACATCTGAATTGCTGGCGAGGACATATTGGTGGCCGCATATGGTCCGTGATGTTGGGGACTATGTTCGAGCGTGTGTCTCCTGCGCCAAAAATAAGTCTCCACGACAACGGCCAGCTGGGTTAATTTACCCTTTGCCGGTGGCAGACAGGCCCTGGGAGATGGTTGGGATGGACTTTGTGGTGGGCTTGCCCAAGTCTCGGGGTTGCACCATCATTTGGGTAATCACCGACCATTTCTCTAAAATGGTGCATCTGGTGCCACTACCACGGTTACCTTCTGCACGGGCTCTGGCAGCGTTGTTTGTTAGGCACATCTTCCGTTTACACGGCATGCCGGACAAGATTGTCAGTGACCGAGGTCCCCAGTTTGCGTCTCGGTTCTGGAGAGAGCTTTGTCGTCTACTCAGTATTGAGTTAAATCTCTCTTCAGCGTACCATCCTGAGACGAATGGGTTGGTAGAGAGGGCCAACCAGACCTTGGTCACCTATCTACGACATTTTGTCTCGGCCAGGCAGGATGACTGGGCATCCTTGCTGCCGTGGGCTGAGTTTGCATTAAACAATGCTGTGGCTGATTCCACCGGACAGACCCCATTCCTCCTGAACTACGGTCAGCATCCGCGGGTACCAGTACCTATGCCCGTGTCTTCCGCCGATTCCAGGGTGGCAGACTGGGCTGTGGAGGCACGGGACATTTGGGACCGCACGCAGGATGCCATTCAGGCCTCCAAAGAGAGGATGAGGTCTTCGGCCGATGCCCATCGGCGCCCCGCTCCTACATTTGCTCCTGGGGATTTGGTGTGGCTCTCCGCCCGTAACATCAGGCTGCGAGTTGAGTCCACTAAGTTGGCACCCCGCTACCTGGGTCCTTTCAAGGTCCTCGAGCAGGTTAACCCTGTGGTATACCGTTTAGCTCTTCCACCAAGCCTGGGTATCTCCGACACCTTTCACGTGTCCCTCCTGAAACCCGTGCTCATGTCCCGGTTTTCTGAGTCATCTGCCGGGACATCGGGTTCATCTGCGGATGACCATGAGGTGAACGTCATCGTGGGGTGTAAGGTGGTACGGGGCAAAAAGTTTTATTTGGTGGACTGGAGGGGCTATGGGCCTGAGGATAGGTCTTGGGAGCCTGCCGAGCATGTTCACGCTCCGCAGCTCATCGCTGCCTTTGAACGCAGCGAGGCCCAGAGAAGGGGGGGCCCTAGGAGGGGGGGTAATGTTAGGGTTCGAGTTCCCGCTCCTGCACAAGGGGAGTCTCGAACCAGTGCCGCTGCGGTCTCCCATTCGTCTCCGGCCGCAGTGGAGCCTGCTCAGCAGAGACGTCGTTCCAGGCGTCTTGCCCACTCCACTACTGGGCAGTGACTTGCTGCTGCCTTTCCTGGATCTGCTATTGTAGCCAGTTCTGGAGCAGACGTCTTTGGGATAAAGTCCTGCATTTTCCCTTCTGAGCGTGCCCAGAGTGAGATCTCTCATTGGAGATCAGGGGTCACATGCTCAGGTACTGCAGCGGCTCCTATTGGCCCGCCAGGAAGGCCCTGTTACTACTAGTCTTCTGAACAGGTTCTCATTGGTCCTTGTTCCTGGAAGGTCCTGTGGCTGTTGCTATAAAAGGGTAGCATGGCTGGGCCGCCATGCGCTAATATCAACCATTGTATGCTATGCGCCAGTGTGGTCATGCGTGTGTGTGGTTAGGGACCCGGCTGAAATAAGCCACTAGAATACCGACTTAATTGGTGAGGAGTTTAGTGTGCTAGCTGGTCAGGGTCGGTGTCCTAGATGCCCTAGATTACCGGCATAACCGGTGAGGAGTTTGATTGCCGTATTCAGGGTCTGGCGTTCAGACGCCATAGATTGCGGGTGACTCCCGCGAGGACATTAGCGCATGACCACGTATTATGCTCGCTTAGCAATTAACCGTGTGCCTGAGAGCCTGACAGGACACGGTGTTTGTTCTCAGCGGCTCTGTGACGTAACAGGGTTCGCTCTCGACGCTAGACAGCGCCCTAGCGTTTTACTTTGCGGCTCACTGAAGCTAAGTGAGTTCGCACATATCGCCATATAGCACTGTGGCATCCCGTTAGCGGCTCTGTGAATTAACAGAGTCTGCACTTACTGCCACAACGCGCTACGGCGTTTATTTTAGCGACTCTGCGGGATAACAGAGTTCGCTACTTTCGTCATCTTACTAGCAGCAGGCTTTGCTTGCACGGTGGACCCCGGGCTGCGAACGCACCTCTCCACTCTATATATTTGGTGCGTTCCGCAGACCCTAACAGTCTGGAAGTGCCAGTCAGGTTTTTTGTCTTTTGAATGTTAGCTTGCTGACCGAGCACTCCGCTCCCACCAGGTGGTGATTTTAATTACACCGGCCCCCTACTTTACCCATATATGCAGGCATTACTGACAGAGGTGCATATTCGCCCAGAAATTCAGATATCAGCCTAATAGAGGTATGTTCACATTAGGTTAGGGACTCAACAGAATTGAGACCACCTTGACGATGGTTGTTGAGCTTTAAAATGTTTGGCCAAATGTTTATACTAAGCGTCTCAAATTTTTCCTTATATTCCAAAGCCATATTGCTATTCAAAATTTCATATATTCTATGTTGTCATGCTTTAGTATGCTTGAGTGCAGCCTTTTTTTGGATGTTTTACATGAGGGTAGCTCCCTTTGGTTTGCACCTAGTTCACATTAGTCTGGAAGTGCCAGTCAGGTTTTTTGTCTTTTGAATGTTAGCTTGCTGACCGAGCACTCCGCTCCCACCAGGTGGTGATTTTAATTACACCGGCTCCCTACTTTACCCATATATGCAGGCATTACTGACAGAGGTGCATATTCGCCCAGAAATTCAGATATCAGCCTAATAGAGGTATGTTCACATTAGGTTAGGGACTCAACAGAATTGAGACCACCTTGACGATGGTTGTTGAGCTTTAAAATGTTTGGCCAAATGTTTATACTAAGCGTCTCAAATTTTTCCTTATATTCCAAAGCCATATTGCTATTCAAAATTTCATATATTCTATGTTGTCATGCTTTAGTATGCTTGAGTGCAGCCTTTTTTTTGGATGTTTTACATGAGGGTAGCTCCCTTTGGTTTGCACCTAGTTCACATTAGTCTGGAAGTGCCAGTCAGGTTTTTTGTCTTTTGAATGTTAGCTTGCTGACCGAGCACTCCGCTCCCACCAGGTGGTGATTTTAATTACACCGGCTCCCTACTTTACCCATATATGCAGGCATTACTGACAGAGGTGCATATTCGCCCAGAAATTCAGATATCAGCCTAATAGAGGTATGTTCACATTAGGTTAGGGACTCAACAGAATTGAGACCACCTTGACGATGGTTGTTGAGCTTTAAAATGTTTGGCCAAATGTTTATACTAAGCGTCTCAAATTTTTCCTTATATTCCAAAGCCATATTGCTATTCAAAATTTCATATATTCTATGTTGTCATGCTTTAGTATGCTTGAGTGCAGCCTTTTTTTGGATGTTTTACATGAGGGTAGCTCCCTTTGGTTTGCACCTAGTTCACATTAGTCTGGAAGTGCCAGTCAGGTTTTTTGTCTTTTGTCACATGTAGCAGAGCTGAGGTTGTTACTTGTCACATGAGCAGAGCTGAGGTTGTTACTTGTCACATGAGCAGAGCTGAGGTTGCTACTTGTCACATGTAGCAGAGCTGAGGTTGTTACTTGTCACATGTAGCAGAGCCGAGGTTGCTACTTGTCACATGTAGCAGAGCTGAGGTTACTTGTCAAATGTAGCAGAGCTGAGGTTGTTACTTGTCACATGTAGCAGAGCTGAGGTTACTTGTCACATGTAGCAGAGCTGAGGTTGCTACTTGTCACATGTAGCAGAGCTGAGGTTACTTGTCACATGTAGCAGAGCCGAGGTTGCTACTTGTCACATGACCAGAGCTGAGGTTGTTACTTGTCACATGAGCAGAGCTGAGGTTGTTACTTGTCACAAATAGCAGAGCTGAGGTTGCTACTTGTCACAAGTAGCAGAGCTGAGGTTGCTACTTGTCACATGTAGCAGAGCCGAGGTTGCTACTTGTCACATGTAGCAGAGCTGAGGTTGCTACTTGTCACATGTAGCAGAGCCGAGGTTGCTACTTGTCATATGAGCAGAGCTGAGGTTGTTACTTGTCACATGAGCAGAGCTGAGGTTGTTACTTGTCACAAATAGCAGAGCTGAGGTTGCTACTTGTCACAAGTAGCAGAGCTGAGGTTGCTACTTGTCACATGTAGCAGAGCCGAGGTTGCTACTTGTCACATGTAGCAGAGCTGAGGTTGCTACTTGTCACATGTAGCAGAGCTGAGGTTACTTGTCACATGTAGCAGAGCTGAGGTTGCTACTAGTCACATGAGCAGAGCCGAGGTTGCTACTTGTCACATGTAGCAGAGCCGAGGTTGCTACTTGTCACATGTAGCAGAGCTGAGGTTGCTACTTGTCACATGTAGCAGAGCTGAGGTTACTTGTCACATGTAGCAGAGCTGAGGTTGCTACTTGTCACATGAGCAGAGCTGAGGTTGCTACTTGTCACATGAGCAGAGCTGAGGTTGCTACTTGTCACATGAGCAGAGCTGAGGTTGTTACTTGTCACATGAGCAGAGCTGAGGTTGTTACTTGTCACATGAGCAGAGCTGAGGTTGTTACTTGTCACATGAGCAGAGCTGAGGTTGCTACTTGTCACATGTAGCAGAGCTGAGGTTGTTACTTGTCACATGTAGCAGAGCCGAGGTTGCTACTTGTCACATGTAGCAGAGCTGAGGTTGTTACTTGTCAAATGTAGCAGAGCTGAGGTTGTTACTTGTCAAATGTAGCAGAGCTGAGGTTGTTACTTGTCACATGTAGAAGAGCTGAGGTTACTTGTCACATGTAGCAGAGCTGAGGTTGCTACTTGTCACATGAGCAGAGCTGAGGTTGTTACTTGTCACATAAGCAGAGCTGAGGTTGTTACTTGTCACAAATAGCAGAGCTGAGGTTGCTACTTGTCACAAGTAGCAGAGTTGAGGTTGTTACTTGTCACATGTAGCAGAGCTGAGGTTGCTACTTGTCACATGTAGCAGAGCCGAGGTTGCTACTTGTCACATGTAGCAGAGCTGAGGTTGTTACTTGTTACATGTAGCAGAGCTGAGGTTGTTACTTGTCACATGTAGCAGAGATCAGGGTGTCACTCGTCACTTGTAGCAACCATGAGGCTGTTACTGGGCCAGGGGGAGGCTACTGGTGACTGAGGTGCCGTGCCCAACAGGGCCCAGGGGGAGGTTAGTGGTGACTTGAGGCTTGCGTCAAACAGGGCCCAGGAGCCCGAGGCCCTGTTGGAATGCGGGCCCCTTGCTACCTGGGCCCTGTGTTGAATGTGGGCCCCTGCACTGCAGCCTGGGGCCTGTTGAATGTGGGCCCTGTTAGATCCTGCCTGTACCTGCCCTCCCAGTCACCATTGAGCAGCCAAGCCTCTTCTCACTGTTGAGAGACTCACGGTACTCACCCTGCTCGCCCGGGCTTCCACCTGCTTGTCCAGTCAGCCTGCTGCTTCATGTGGTCTGCCTGGCCGTCTGCTGTCCGCCCCCACATGCACACACGCTGTGACAGACGGACCATAATGCACTGGGCCGCAGCTTAAAGCTACAGTGCTCATTTCTGTTCGCTGTCTGCATTTACAACACTGTAGTGTCTCTTTAAAACAACACAGTGTTGTTATGCATCAGCGTTCAGAGTCAGAAGCCTGAACAAAATGTTGGGAGGGGGCCCGAGCGCGGATCCATTTGCCAGCGTGCTCGGGCCCCCCTTTTTGCTCCTAAATCACAGGGCAGCTGCAGCAGGGACGGGCCCCCTTCTAGCCCGGGCCCTGTGGCAGCTGCTTCCCCTGCTTCCACTATAGTTCCGCCCCTGGACACAGCTGAGCAGGGAGAGGGCTGAGCAGCTTCCTGTCAATGCCTCTGCACACAGTACAGCCGCCATATCTGTCCTCCCTCTGTCCCGACTGCCTGTCTAGTGATGACGGGAGGACAGGACATGGCTTCTACACAGGCAGCTGTGGAGCAGGCGCCGTTACCATGGAGATGGGGAGCCTGTGGACTGGAGAGCTGGGCACCGTCCTGCACCCAATACTGCCGGCAGTTGCAGACTTCTCACATGGAGCAGCATCAATCTGTGATGGCGCCGCCTGCTGGACATAATGATGTTTTCTCTCAGAGAAGACTTGAGGTGATTGCTGAGGCTTCCAGACACTGAGCCCGGACACAGTTTACCTGGCCTGTACAGGACCAGTCAGGAAGTCCACAAAATGAGCGTCCACCATGAACCTGTCCACTAGGGCTTGGTTTGAAAACATGGCAAAGCAGACACCTGTCCATCAAGTGTCAGCCAATCACAGGAGCGCACATAGAGTGGAGTCAGTGTGATTGGCTGACGGGGTGAGGCCCAAGTGTCACTGCAGCCCAGTATAAGGGGCCCCTTTCCAGTCTCCCCCTTTATAGTGGCTGTGACTCATGTCTTCACTAAGCACAATTATCCCCCACTGGCCATTCACTTACTTTACAGATGATCATGACAGGAGTCCAAAAAGTCACCCCCTCACCTGCAGGATGAAGATACTCAGAGTGCAGGGCAACCCCAGCTCCACAGAGACCCCGCAGGAGGAGCAGAGGGGCTTACACTCCATGTCCTGTGCGGCACCGCTCAGTGTGACCGCGCTCTCCCTGCAGCACCGCTCGTCTCCTGCACAGCTCCTGTCAGCCGCGGAGCCAAGAGCAGCAGGAGATGCAGGGGCCCTGGACGCCGTCACTGCAGAGCGAAGCAGAGAGGGCCCCTCCTGCTAATGACAGCCCCCTGCCTCTCATAGTGTTCCTGCTGCCGCTGTCTCTATGATGGATCAAGCACCATCGGTAGTAGTTTTGGGCCCCCTCCCTTCAGGGCCCCAATGCAGCTGCACCGGTTGAACCGGCGATATGTCCGCCCTTGTAGAGAATCTGTCCTGTGTGGTGCAGTATATAGAGGATCTGTCAGCTCTCCTGTGTGGTGCAGTATATAGAGGATCTGTCGGCTCTCCTGTGTGGTGTAGTATATAGAGGATCTGTCGGCTCTCCTGTGTGGTGTAGTATATAGAGGATCTGTCCTGTGTGGTGTAGTATATAGAGGATCTGTCAGCTCTCCTGTGTGGTGCAGTATATAGAGGATCTGTCGGCTCTCCTGTGTGGTGTAGTATATAGAGGATCTGTCGGCTCTCCTGTGTGGTGTAGTATATAGAGGATCTGTCGGCTCTCCTGTGTGGTGCAGTATATAGAGGATCTGTCAGCTCTCCTGTGTGGTGTAGTATATAGAGGATCTGTCGGCTCTCCTGTGTGGTGTAGTATATAGAGGATCTGTCGGCTCTCCTGTGTGGTGTAGTATATAGAGGATCTGTCAGCTCTCCTGTGTGGTGTAGTATATAGAGGATCTGTCAGCTCTCCTGTGTGGTGTAGTATATAGAGGATCTGTCAGCTCTCCTGTGTGGTTCAGTATATAGAGGATCTGTCAGCTCTCCTGTGTGGTGCAGTATATAGAGGATCTGTCAGCTCTCCTGTGTGGTGTAGTATGTAGAGGATCTGTCAGCTCTCCTGTGTGGTGTAGTATATAGAGGATCTGTCGGCTCTCCTGTGTGGTGTAGTATATAGAGGATCTGTCAGCTCTCCTGTGTGGTGTAGTATATAGAGGATCTGTCAGCTCTCCTGTGTGGTGTAGTATATAGAGGATCTGTCAGCTCTCCTGTGTGGTGTAGTATATAGAGGATCTGTCGGCTCTCCTGTGTGGTGTAGTATATAGAGGATCTGTCAGCTCTCCTGTGTGGTGTAGTATATAGAGGATCTGTCAGCTCTCCTGTGTGGTGTAGTATATAGAGGATCTGTCAGCTCTCCTGTGTGGTGTAGTATATAGAGGATCTGTCAGCTCTCCTGTGTGGTGTAGTATATAGAGGATCTGTCAACTCTCCTGTGTGGTGTAGTGTATAGAGGATCTGTCAGCTCTCCTGTGTGGTGTAGTATATAGAGGATCTGTCGGCTCTCCTGTGTGGTGTAGTATATAGAGGATCTGTCGGCTCTCCTGCGTGGTGCAGTATATAGAGGATCTGTCAGCTCTCCTGTGTGGTGTAGTATATAGAGGATGTGTCAGCTCTTCTGTGTGGTGTAGTTTATAGAGGATCTGTCGGCTCTCCTGTGTGGTGTAGTATATAGAGGATCTGTCGGCTCTCCTGCGTGGTGCAGTATATAGAGGATCTGTCAGCTCTCCTGTGTGGTGTAGTATAGAGCGGATCTGTCTGCTCTGTGTGGTGTAGTTTATAGAGGATCTGTCAGCTCTCCTGTGTGGTGTAGTATATAGAGAATCTG
The DNA here is from genome assembly GCA_033576555.1 of Oophaga sylvatica. Lineage (NCBI taxonomy): Eukaryota > Metazoa > Chordata > Amphibia > Anura > Dendrobatidae > Oophaga > Oophaga sylvatica. The sequence goes on along the minus strand of JARQOD010000571.1, from coordinate 20 downwards.
TCGGCTCTCCTGTGTGGTGT